>BTHU01000001.1:145253854-145483854 GCA_036184795.1 Tokudaia tokunoshimensis | reverse complement strand
TGGGCTTCCTCAGTCTTTATTGATTGATTGATTGATTGATTATTGGTTGATTGATTGATGGTAGGCTCTGGCAAGTGGTTGGAGGATGTGAGGAAGGGAACACTCTGGGAATACCCCCTCTCACCCCCCCTCACCCTCCCTCTCAGCCCCCCCTGCTTCTGTTAAGATCTCTGAGTGTAGCTATAACAATCATTAGGCTGCTTCTGGACACCAGCCACCTGTGAGCACTTCTTGCTCACCCTTTCCAGTCATTGTCTAGCTTTACTTATCTCAAGGCTGTCTAGGGAGGGGGACTTATTTAGATGCACACCGTCATAAATGTAGGGAATTTAATTATTTTTAAGACTCTGGTTATATTACTGGACTTTAAAGAATTTATTAAGAACATTCGGCATATAATGATCACACCCAAAGAATGATTCATTTAGAAGCTTGTGTGCTTTGTATCGACCTTCTATTGATGTCTTTGATATATAATAAAGGAAGCACATTTTTAAATTTGGAAGGGAGTTGATAGAGACACTGAAGAAAAAGGATTTGATGGCATCCAGACAGATTTTTTTTTTAATAAGCACTGAGTGAATGGGCTGGTGATAGGCTCTGAGACAACAGAGTCACATGATGCATCCCCCCCCCCCCAGAATTAACACGGGGATTTTGCTTCAAGGTCTAAGGGGAGAGGAGCAGAAAGGGCTGGTTTCTAGGGAACAGTTTGTTCATCCTGACTCAGTGTGCTGCTGGTCTTGTAACAGCTGCGCTAGTGAAGCACTTTGGAACCCGCAGTGCCGAGTGGTTTCTTCTGGTGCAGAGGGGACCCAGGAGAGCTTCTCTCCAGTGTCTGTCACCACAGGGCAGGCCAGAGGTACTTATGGGAGTCAGACAATCACTGGGAGCTTTTTGAGTCAAAATGACACAGCTTCCTAGGAGGGGCCTTAGGTAAGGAATGTGGTGGCACTGAGCTACTCTTGATCCTGAGTGTGGACCACAGAGACAGAATGACCCAGATTTCTGTCCCAGCCCAGCCCCTTACTAACTTGAGCACAGTATATAGTTTCATTTGGCCCATTGTTGCTGCGTTCATAAAGTGGGGATTGTAATGTCTTAGTGGGCAGCAATAGAAGCACAATGCTCGGTTTACGCAGGCTCTTCATGATGCACGGTTTTGGTGATAATAACAGTTATTAGTATTCCTATATGTGTACACTGATTGTAACACCATCCTTCCATGGTACAGGGCTCTGGTAATGGTGTTTTCTCCCTACATAGACTAAACCCTTAAATTCCAGACAGTGTAAAACAGCAATATCACAAATCAACCCTAGTCCAAGATTTGATAACCAGTGAGTAGCAAACATGGAGCTATAACACAGTTTTTCAATATCTACCCTGTGGTCCTTTCTACTCAAATAGGAGCACCACACACATGGCAGCTTAGGGTCTGAGTTCTTCCTTGCCATCTCTTTCCCCCAACAGTGAGAGAGTGTGTTGAATTTCATTCATCATTTACCACCCCTTAAGTGTTTTGACATACTGTTGATAATTAGTTTTTGTTTTAAACCCACTCAGCACTTCTGAGGATATCAAACATTGCAAAATGAATGCTTATGGTTATTCCAAGACCTCGATATGGACAGAAGAAATGGACTTGTGAACACACATCGCAGCACCTTACACACACAAGGGCCACTGAAGACCATAGGGCATCAGGAACCTCCTACCAGTAGGAGGCAGCATAGCCTGGTGGTTGACAGCATAGACTCAGGAGTCAGATGGAATCCCTAGGTTTGAGAGTCAGCCCCTCCCCTCTACAATGTGGGGTAATTGTATAGATCCAGTGATGGTTGCATCTCTGATTTCTTCACCCAATGTGGAGGAATCATGATAGTACTTCACCTCAGAGGGAGTGTCTTTACACAAAAATGTTAAACGTGTAAGCATGTTTAGAGGTAGCCATCTCTCTTTAAATACACATCTGGCCAGGATAAGAGCAGGGAGTCTGTGTAAGAGAAGACAGTAAACATTTGATAAAAGCCATTTCTTACTGCCTGAAGAAGGGGAGCAAGCAAGGATTACTCATCACTGAAAAGCTGCAGTTTGAGTTATTTGTGAAATAGGATCAAGCTCTTCCTTCCTGTCGGCAGCCAAAGCAGAAAACAAAAAAGCAAAAAAAAAAAAAAAAAAAAAAAAACCCCGAAACAAACAAAATCCCTCATAGCTCTGCCCCAAACTCAATGATCAGCATCCTCACAAGAGGCAGAGGGACTAACCCTGAGGCTGGCTGATGATTGACTTTCTGGGGAGGGTGGCCTGTCTGAGTGGAGCTGATAGCAAAAGCTTTGGAAAATCCTACCTCTTACAACCTGTGCAGCCCAGCGGTGGGCCAAACAAAGGTCGGTATATATGTGATGTCAGAGCTCTGAATAGAGCCCAGGACTGCATGTCTCTGGGTGTGGGAAAACAGTGTACTTGCTGAATACTTGCTTTCTTCCCTAGCATTCTTTCCCACTAAGGGATCCACACAGGGCTGAAGTCATGAGGCTCTTTCCCTACCTTGCTGGCTCTATTTCCTGTGCTAGGTGAGCTGATCATTTTCCATTTAGCTCCCAGCCAAGGCAGAAGTTCCCCAGGCAAAAACAAAAACACCAGGGGGAAAAAAAAATCCACATAGCCAGAATGCAACACAAAGGTCCTTTCCTTGGCTGTGATATTTTCAAGAGTGAGCTTGTTGGAAAGGGGTATGGCATGCTTGTGAGCTTTAGGGGACTCTGAATGCTGGGATGGTCTGTGTGAATCAGTCTGTCTGTCTGTGTGAGTGTGTATGTATGATGTATGTGTGCATTTGTGTGTATGTGCGCATGTGCACAAGCACATGAATGAGTGTGTTTGTGGGGGTGGGGGACTGATTTAAAGGAGATTGCTGTGGCTCAGACAGGGTGGGAACTCATTTTCGTTTGGAATCAAATGCATTCAAGGCCGGATAAAATGAAAAACTTTATTCAGCATTTTCCGAAAGAAGCCACTGCAGGTCTCCCTTTTCAGCATCTGGGACCACAAATGCCACCTAAGCCACATAGGCTGTGCCCATGCACACACATATGTAATTTTTAATATCCTCATCTGGCCAGAATGGATTTGTTCCATTCAGTGGGAAGCCACAACATTTATTACATCTCTTTCTCAAATAAACCTCAAAGCGAACATTTCATCTTTCCTCATGTAATCATCATAAGGTAGAAAATGAAATTTTCCAAACCTAAAAGCATGTTGCTAAGAGCTTCAGGGCACTGCATGTCACTTCTTACTTTGATGTGTTCATGGAGGGGGGTGGGGGATGCTGAGAGAGAGAGAGAAAGAGAGAGAGAGAGAGAGAGAGAGAGAGAGAGAGAGAGAGAGAGAGAGAGAGAGGAGACAGAGATCAGAGAGACAGAGACAGACAGACAGACAGACAGACAGACAGATAGACAGACAGAGACACACAGAAAGAGAGAGACATAGAGAGGTGGGGAGAGAGGAGAAAAGAGAAAGACAGCACAGCACCTTTCTTGAGATTTTCAGAGAGTGCTTTTTTTTTTTTAACTCCTTATAGACTGACAAGATGGAGCTGATTAAAGGAAGGCAAGGGAGGTCCGTGTGCCAGGCCACTTCAGAAACAAGCATTCCAGTAAGGCATGTACGAGCTCCTGTCGGAAGCAGGAATGATTTCACGGCCCCTCTTGCATATTAATGAACTGCACGTAACCCCAGCTTCTTGGTGCAGATGCAGCCTTTCGGGAGCTGTGCCAGAATGTAGCGATAAATACCAGCTCGAGGGGAAATACATTTCACGATAGAATTAGGAAATCAGCCATCTGAGACGTCCACAGAAACCAGCCCCCTTCCATGAAGGTAAGGTTCCTGGGGAGTAGAGTGCTGGTGGCATATTGAATGTGGGGTGTCCCAAGTCACTTATCTGAATCTGGTTCATGGCTATGAATTCCATCTTCAACTGCCACACCACCTATATCCTCGAGCAAAGAGCATCCGCCTGAAGGTCAGACTCAGGTGAACATCATGATGCATTTTGCTATTTTCCTGGCGAGAACAACTCCCCCCCCACCCCCCGCAAACAAAACAAATCAAAAAAACATGCTTAAACATATAATCCTCTTTGCTTTTGTAACAAAACAGCTCCCCCCCCTCTTTTTTGCCTTTTCTCTTCCACCCCCAACCTCCTGTCAGGTGCTTCTCTTTCCCATCTTCCTGCAACCTGTGGGAGCATTTTCAGACAGAAGGCAAACTCTTGGCAATTCGTTTTCTTCCAGCGCTTCTCCAGGATCTTTTCTCTTCTCACCTCCTTGTTCCCTCATTCTCCTTTGCCCCATCTGCAGAGTAGAACCGTCACTCTCTTCTGTGCTCACCATCTGTTCCCAAAATTCCTATGACACAGAAATCACATGACAGTCTGAGGTGCAGCCATTTCAATACTGCAAGCTTTTGGCAGGGTTTGGCAGCAGTGGCTGTGATTGTACTGGATGAGGCTGACCAGATCACACAATGAGGGGTGGTAGCAGTGGGGGCGTGTGTCTGTGTGTGTGTGTGTGTGTGTAGGGGGGGTGGTTTGTGGTCCTCTTGAAGGACCTCTAAAAGCAGCTGCTGACTTACATCAACTCTTTCTTCAAGATTGAAAATGGAGAATAATGTCATAGCCTTCATTTTTCATCTGAGTCCCAGACTCAATTAGAGCCAAAGAGAATATAGGGACAGAGCAATGCCTTGCTGTTGTGGAGGAAAATAACACACTTTGAATTGGATTAGTTGTTCTGTAACCAACCCTTGTCACATTAATGCTGTGTGTATCAAAACACTCAGAGCTGTCAGCTTCATACAGCTGGGATTCAGTCTGCTCAGAAGTTTGTAGGTCAGCTGGGGGCTGGACTGCTGGGCTTGCTCCTCTCCACATTGCAGATTAAGTTGAGGTCCACCTCCCATGTCTCTCATCCTTTTGGACAGGTAGGCTACCCGGCAGAAATCTGAGACAGTTAATCCAACTCGGGTTGATGATATCTACCTGAGCGACCGGCCATTTTTAATTAATTACCTTGATTTTTGTCTGATACCATAGTTATTTAGCACTTATGCCATTTCAGGAAACCAGTGCTCTACCACACTCTAGAGATAAGCCATGTAGACAAGGCTCAAGTTACCAGTATAAACCCCCTGTCTTTATTTATGGTTTCTATTGCTGTGACAAAACACCATGGCCAAAATCAAATTTGGGGAGGAAAGGGTTTATTTCAGCTTAAAATTTCACCACACGGGCCATCACTGAAGGACGTCAGAGCAGGAAGCGAAGGCAAGAACTGAATCAGAAGCTATGGAGGGGTGCTGCTCACCTCATAGCTTGCTCAGCCTGCTTTCCTATATAGCTCGTGTCTGAGGTTGCACCTTCACCAGTGACCTTTCCTGACCTTTCGCATTGCCAAGCGTCAGTCCTTCTCCACAACCTTTTCATGTTTTCAAAACCAGTACTACCTGAGAGACTCTTGCGTATTGCCAAATTTTGCCCCCTCCGGACCGCAACTTCTATGTGCTGTCTCTAAGGAAACATTTCCCCAATGATTTTACCTCAGCAATAATTGCTTCTTCTTAATCACCACTAATTTCTCAACTTTAGGTAACCTGTATTAATTATTCTAGTAAAGCAAAGGTTTTACTCCAGTGGCTACATGTTAGTCACAGCCAGCTCTTGAGCTCTAGCTGTCCAGACACCACAGATTCTTAGCACATAACATCACCCAAATGGCCCTTATATCTGGGGCCTCTACTATCTGACTTGCTATCAACATTGTCCTCCAGGTTTCCACAACATCTCACCGAACTTGGAACACTCAATGACTTTTCTTGTGCAGAGTTCCAAAGTCCTTCCATAATCTTCCCAAAACACATGGTCAAGTCTGTCCCAGCAATATCCTAGTGTCTGGTAATAATTTCTGTATTAGTTAGGGTTTCTAGTGCTGTGTAAAACACATGACTAAAAGCAACTTGGGGAGGAAAGCATTTACTTCAGCTTCTGGGTCCACACGGTAGTCCATCATTGAAGTAAGTCAGGGCACGAACTCTAGGAATCTGGGACAGAAGCCATAGAGGAACACTGCTCATGGAATCGCTCCCCGTGGCTTGCCCAGGAATGGCAACAACCACATTGACCATTAAGCAAGACAATTCTTAACAAGCTGGTGCTCAATTAGAAGCTTCACCCCTGCTGAATCATGTTCATGGTACTGGAAGGTACTCTGTACAATATCAGAGGATGGATGTTATCATCAATATCACCCAGCTACAAATCCTGCAACCCTCTACAGCAACCTTCCTACAAGGTACACTGGTGTTAACAGTGGCTCAACTGTTATTCCAGTAACCAATCCCTTTTTGGATTAGAATTAAGGTCTTCTGTATATGTCACAACTCGTATATAACACTGGTATGGTTGTCAAAAACTTGAAACTAGATTGGTCATTGGCCTAGAAGAAAGACATACTACTATTATTCTGCTAAAGGAACATAGCAAAGAAATGCCACGTAATGACAGATCACTATACCCATTGAGCAGTGCCTGCTCAACCCACGTCAGAGAGTCTTCTTCTTACAGTAGGAGTTGACACAGAGACCCATAACTGGAAATGTGTGGAGAATGAGCGAATTTGGAGCACTCAGTCCTAAATGGAATGTCTTCATCAAACTCTTCCCTTCAGGGAGAAAAGATTCCCCCTGTGTAGAAGACAAGGAGGAAAGATTGTAAGAGCCAGAGGTGACTAAGGACTGTAGTGAAGCACAGTGTCTTTCAAATGTAACAGGACCAGTGCACATGTGACCTTACAGAGACCTGCCTAGGCTCAAGCCAAATGGGGTCCCAGCACTGAGAGGGTGAAGTGAACATTGGGTGTAATCCCTAATCAAGATGCAATTTGTGATTGGTATCTCTCAGCAGAAGTAAAATCACTTTTCTCTAATGGAGTGTCACTAAGTATGTTAGCCACACTCCAAGGCAGGCCCACTTTCTAGGAGTAGCTGGCCAACACAAAATGGCTCCATGGTTTTGTGTGTGTGTGTGTGTGTGTGTGTGTGTGTGTGTGTGTGTGTGTGTGCTGCGGCATTTTTGTCATATTGGTTTTGTTTATCTTTATTTTTGTTTTTGTCAGGTTTTTATTTCTTTTTAAAGAAGAGAATAGGAAAACATAAAGTTGGGTGGGTAAGGAGAATTAGATCTGGGAGGAGTTAGGGGAGGGGGAAGCATGATTAAAACATTGTATCAAAAATTTGTAAGCTAAAAAAAAAAAGAAAAGAAAAGAAAAAGAAAATGCTCAACAGATTTGCCTATAGACCTTATAGAGGCATTTTCTCAGCTGAGAGTCCCTGTTCCCAAGTGACTCTGGTTTATGTCAAGTTGACAAAACAATAAGCCAGACATCAGCCCTCTGTTTACAATTACTGGTTAAAAGATAAAAGTGCTCCATTATTCAAGGTTCTCCAGAGACACAAAACCAGCAGGATATATGAGCGATTTATTAGAGGAATTAGCTGCTGCAATTATGGCAGCCGAGAACTATCCCAAGAGACCACGTAGAGTCTGAAGACCCTGGGATGTGCATTGCACAGTACCATCTAAGTTCTAAAGCCTCTGAGCCAGGAAGACCAAGTAGGTAATTCAGTTTGAGACTAAAAGTCTGAGTATGTGGGAAGGAGACTGTGATAGAAGTCCCAAAGTCCAAAGGCCAGCAAACCTGGAGATCTAAGTCCAAGATAGGATGCCAGAATACCCCACATTTTGGTGACGAACACCAATCTGCCTTCTTTTTTAATCTGTCTCAGCCCCCAGCCCGACCACACTAAGGGCCCAACTTCCTCCCCTGGATCTTTCAGATTCACATGCTAACATCTCATGTGTGCACACAGCCATAGTCACAAATAAAAAACAATTCTTACTTGAATATCTAGGTATTTCTCAATCCAGTCAAATGGACTCCTGCAGTTAATCATCAAACTGCAAGGAGACTCTTATAACCAGGACCTGAGGATTTAGTTTGTGCAACTAATAGATGCTCTAAGTGGCCTGGCATATAGATATCTCTTTGCAGTCGCTGAGGTGTGATGTGTGAGGATGAGACTGGTACCCAAAGAACAGAAAAGAAAGAATTGTGGGAAAATCAACACATCCTGACCAAAGCTAACCTTAAGCCTACTCTATTCCCAGGATTCTTAGCTAAGTCAGCTAACTGTCCTGATTGTATTATCATAATGGAAGGATGTTAGTTGAGTCCCTGGTACAAAATGGCACATCCATTTCTAACTGGTCTGCAGGGAGTGAGGAGAGCTGAGCACTATATAATCTCAGGCCCTGATAGAAAGCACAAGCAATTTTTCCTTCTGGATGCTCAAAAAATAAACTATGCTAATTTTTGGTTGTTCATGGACAGAAGTTTTCAAGGATGTTATTCATGTTTATTGCTTTTCTCTTAGAGAGCAGCACGTTTCTTCAGTACTCTCTAGTCATTTCTTTTCCTTGTCCCTCTCCTTAGCTTACTTTCCTTCTCAGTTCTTTCAGTTTCTTATCCTCACATATGTTCCCCAAACCCCATCTGCTGTTTCTGTTTTCTCCTCTACCTGTCTATTTCTGTGTTCCCCTCTTAGTTTTAGAAAGGAATTTGAACTACTTGAGTTGTTCAGTCTCAGGGTCCTTGCCTGGTGACAGCTAGCACATGTTCTCGAAAAGCAGTTGTTTCTGAGTGACATTGGTTTGAGCACGTATCTTGGTTCCATGACTTTGGACACACTAATCTTCCTGTATTGCTTTTCCCCTCCATGGGATTACACTCATTTACATACCTTCAGGGTCACTGAGTCAGACTACATCACCTGTGCCAAGTGCCTGGGGACACATGAACAAATGACTGTAGCTTCTTCTTCCTTCCAGCTTCAGTACCTACAGATGTAAAATAAAGTGCCTGGACAGAGTCACCGAATATTAAACACAGCATTTGAATGGGATTTGCATAGAAGAGCCGCTGACACCATCATCTTCTTGTCTTAGTCCTTTTCCCTGTAAACAAGTCTTTTCCTAATTGTTTGAACGGTTGAAGAATCTCTTGTCCAAACATGGTCAGAGAACAGAAAGGTGAACCTTGTAGTTCATGCTGAGCAAATTCTGGGAGTGCTTCTTACATGCCCTTAGGCAGATGGTCGGCCCGCAGATATTTCAACAGCACAAATTAATGTAAAACAGACGCATGTATATATTAATTAATGCTAATGTATTCATAAGTGATTCAGATAATGGGCAGTCCATTCTGACACTTCCTTTCAAATTCATTTACCATAAAGAAACTGATTCTTGCTTAATTTTAGGCTCTTGTAAAATAAGATTAAACTGAGATTTCAGGGAGTTCCTGTCTTCCACACTCCTTGCTGGCTAAAAACTTCTTCCACTGGAGAAGACAACTTTGAAACTTTAATTTGGTGTGGGGAGAAGCATTATCTATAAACATCCTTGGCTAAAATAGTATGAAGAGATGGGATGAACTTCTCTTTTGAGAAGATACCAGGTAAAACATAAGAATCAGATAAAGTCACACAAGTTGAGCACCCCCAATCTGGAGATCTTAAATCAGAAGTCTGACCCTTAACCAAATCTTCTTGAGTGTAGACATGATGCCCCAAGTAAAATTTCGGCACCTAGTAGTATGTGACAGGGTGCAATCAAAATACAGGCCCATGAACATGTTTTATAAAATTACTTTCAGCAACTTCATGTTTAGGCTTGGGTCCCACCCCCAAGATATTTCATTACGTATATTATGCACATGACCCCAAATCAGAAACACTCATCCCAACCATTTTAGATAAGGCATATGTGACTTGTATGCTAGAGATGAAGTCCCTCAGAGTGGAAGAGGGCCCAGAAAGGACAACCAGGGGTAAAAAGGTGAGAATGGAGATTTAGAATATTGCCAAGCAAAGGTATGCACGTCATGAAAGAGAAGCCATGTCCTAAAGATTTATTTTTGTGTTGAAAAGAAGAATAAAGTTTAAACAAGATTAAATTTCAGGTGGTTTCTATTGCTGCTATTGTAAGGTTTAAAAGTTTGTTTTTCAGTGTGTGTGTGTTTGTGTCTGTGTGTGAGTGCTCATGCACACGCATGTGCAGTGCCTCTGGAAGCCAGAAGAGGACGCCAGATCACCGAGAGCTGGAGAGTCATAGATGAGCCGATGAGTAGTGATGGGTAGTGTGTACTAGGAACCAAAATGACCCAAAATGTGCACTAGCCCCTAAGCAATCTCTCCAGTCCCTATTGCTACATTTTTTTTAAAGCCAAATTGCTTTTAGTACAGGAACACCTTCTGCCAGGGATTGCTCAACAGTGGAATCTGCTTACAGATGATTCTGAGGATCATCTGATACCTGCCTTCAAGCATTTTACCATCAAACTGAGATGACTATATAAGGCAGTGGTAGTAGCAAACAAATGGTACTCCCTCCCTCTCCTCTGGTCTCTGATC
The DNA here is from genome assembly GCA_036184795.1 of Tokudaia tokunoshimensis. NCBI lineage: Eukaryota > Metazoa > Chordata > Mammalia > Rodentia > Muridae > Tokudaia > Tokudaia tokunoshimensis. Next base: position 145,473,321 of record BTHU01000001.1, on the reverse strand, counting down.
CCTCCTCTCCTATAAGCCTGCTAGACCTCATGTCTGCTGCCTTTGTGGGTGTTCTGAGATCCCATTATCAGGATATCTTAGGAGGTAAGCAGCTAGAAAGTGATTCCTCCTTGTTGTGGTTGTCTATCAAGATAAGATTTTCATGAAAGGGAGGGAGAGAGAAAGGGGGCGGGTAGACCACAAGCCTAACCAATGTATAAAAAAATAATATGTGGAGGGAAGAAGAACATAATGTCGATCTGGCATGGATGCCAAGGGGATGAGTCAATGAGAGGAGAGAATTCAGCAGCTGGTTGTGTTGGGCAGTGCTCAAGTCTGTCCGAGGCACGTGATAGAAACTAGTCTTACATTCTGAATCTCTTATGCTTCAGGATCAAGTTGCTTGGAGAAAAGGGCTGTTGTGACTGGATCCTTCCATGATGTACCCGAGGTTCCTAGACTCCTGGTATTGGTATCCTTGGGGAGAACTCCTGTGTGTGTGTGTGTGTGTGTGTGTGTCTGTGTGTGTCTGTGTAGAATGTGATAGTATTTATATTTGCTTCTGAAATTGGATGAGAAAACTGTCTTCTTCTCTCTCTTGGATAACCTCATGCTGGGGGAAGCTACCAAATAACAAAGGACCCATGGTTTCTAGCCCTGAGGTTGGCCCATAGTCACATGAGAGAGCTCAGAAACTGATGGTTTCCCTGCTGAATCCTGAAATGCTTGTAGCCTGCCTGTCATCTGCTTGCAAGTAAACTTGGGCTATCTACACAGGTCTCCCCTGTGTTTCTAGCCTACCCCAACTACAAGATAACAGGTATTTGAGGTTTTCAACCACTGAGATTTAAGAGTGTTTGTTAGGCAGCAGTAAAGAATGAATACGGTTGCCCTTTTGTGACATTATGTTTTATTGTCTGCATGTGAAACTAAAATATGCCTATTGTTAAGACAGAAAACCAAAGAAATAAAAAAAAACCCTCAAAATTTGTGAACAAGAGTTTAGTAGTATTTCCCACAGAATAGATGGAGTGAGCTATTTGAATTGTCAAGCAAACTATGTTATTCCACTTTTCAACCATCCAATGGTCATCTGTTTTATTTGGAATATCGATCAAAGGTCTTGCTGTGGCCTCCCAGGCTAGGGTACTCCCCTACAGCTATTCACTCACTGGGCTTGTGAAGCCTCTCCCACTTACCAAGTCTGTCCCACATGCTCCTGTCTTTGGATTACATACTTGTTGTTTTTATGATGCCCTGCTATTTCCCAGATCAACCTCATGGCTGGCTTTCTTGCTACATTTGTTTCTCATTTAGGGCCACCATCATCTCTATTAAAATGCTGCTCCACAGAGATGGCTCCTGAGAATGTTGGTCCAAACAACACCCTTCACCCACTAGCTCTGCACTTCAGGGCTGTCATGCTATTACTAATTTACAATGCCACTCATGGCCTGTTTCAGCCCTCTCCCTCTGGAGTGCTGAAACTACAAATGCAAAGATTTTGTTTTATTTACTGCTGTATCCCCAGTGCAATAAACATACGTTGTTGAATAGATGCTGTAAATATTCATTTTATCCCATTCAGTTCTTTATTCTTTTTTTTTATTCCCTCCATGTAGGTTTTTAGATTTTTCAAGGATATTTTAATTTTATAAGGAGAAAAGAAAACATAACAAAAAAAGAGAAAAACTAAGCTGGTGAGATGGCTCAGTGAGTAGAGACACTTGCCATGAAGCCCCACGACTTGGGTTTAATTCCCCAAGGACTCTTTTGGTAGAAGGAGAGAACTAGCTCCTACAAGGTGGTTTTTTTTGTTTTTTTGTTGTTTTTTTTGTTTGTTTGTTTGTTTGTTTTGGCCCCCTCATGTGCACTGTGGCATGTGACATCCCCATACACACAGGAAAGAAATAAAATTTTAAAAGGGTTGGATAATCATACAGACTGTAAAGTCCTCAAACTTTTAAAATTCTGTCATCATCGTTGTCTTATGTTTTGAAGCTGGGGTCTCACTCCAGAGCCCAGGCTGACCTCAAGCTTGAAGTCAAACCCTCTTGAGTGCTGGGACTACAGGTGTGTGTTGCCACACCCAGTTTTTTATCCAGTGAATGTTCGATTAGAAAAGTGGGTCAACTGGGCTTTCCATGTATCCTTTTCTACATCCTAAATGTGGAAAACTTCAAAGATATCCTGGTGAGCTCTGACTAGGATGTCAAAGCAAGCTCCTATGTGATCGATCCTAAGGGGACACACGCACAAAAGGCATGCAACTGGAAAAAACTCTTCACTCACCTCGGAGCGTCTTCCCCACCTCATTCCCCTCTTCAGGTTGTTCTCATTGCTGCATGTTTTTAATCTTCAGGCTCTCCTACTTTTCTTTAATGTTAGGCAAACTATGTTTTCCATTCCTTTAGGTGCAAACATCTCATCCCTATTCAGTTAATTTTTCCTGGAGAAACATTTTTGAAGATGAGATGGAGTACCAAAAAATCTCAAGGAAACATCTTGCCCAGAGTTCTCCTGGGATAGAGTCAAGATTATTAGAGAAAGCATCAGAAAAGAAGTCCTCTGATACTAGTGTGTACATTCTTTAGTGTCATGATCCACATAAACATATTTATTGGCTTCTGATTATTAGGCCATTGGTTTCAGATCTTCTTCGGTGTGACTCTTGATGTCCTGAACAATTTTTTTTTTTAAATTTTACTTTTGATATGTTTTAAATTTTTATTTTATGTGTATGGGTGTTTTACCTGCATGTATGTTGATGCACTGTATGCATACAGTGCCATGAAAGGGTTGGATCTCCTTGGAAAGAGAGTTACAGATGGTAGTTAGTCACTGTCTTGTTCTAGAAGCATGGACTTCTAGAAGAGAAGTCAGTGCTCAGCACCTCAGAGCCAGCCCTTTGGTCCATGAACATCTTTGTATGCTTTTCAGAACTCTTATTAGTTCTCTAGGATGATACATTAGTTATATTTATATGGAAACAGAAGGCACGCTCAAATGGAGTATCTAAGAACAACTTTAAAAGTGTGGGCTGCATTGAGAGAGAGAGAGAGAGAGAGAGAGAGAGAGAGAGAGAGAGAGAGAGAGAGAGCAAGTGAGCCCAGTGATAAACTAGCTGAAACTGAGAGGAAACAGGATGGAAGCTGAGGTAGGCACAGGACATGTCTCCACAACAGAAGCCTTGTCTATGTTAGAACAGTTCAGTTGCTTCGAATGCGTGCCCTCCTTCGAATGCGTGCCCTCCTTCGAATGTGTGCCCTCCTGCGGAAGTCAAGGTGCATTGCCTCTAGCGCCATGCCCCCTAACCCAGTCAGTGCTTCCCATGGGTCTAATCTGAGAGCTCAGGAGAACATGGCACCCATGATACAGGGAGAAGAAAGGGTGGATACTAGATTTGGAGGGTACCCCAAGGGAAGAATTTCTAGAGGTGGCAGGTTTTGGTCAAAGGGTATGTATAGACTTAAAATGTTTAAATACAGCCCTGGGCTGGGGACATGGCTCTGTGGGTAAAGGGACTTACTGAAAAGCCAGTCTTAAACCCTGGGACCCATGTGACAGAAGGAGAAAACTGACTCCCACGAGTTGTGTTCTGCGTTTCACTTGAGTTTGGTGGCACGTGTCTTATATTTCCAAAATGTAAACCATATTTTTAATGATTCATTTATTTTATTTTTATGTACTTTATGTATTTTATTTATTTTATTTTATGTGTTTTGTCTTCTATGTATGTTTGTGTGAAGGCATCAGATCCCCTGGATTTGGAGTTATAGAAGTGACAATCTGCCATGTGGGTACTGGAAACTGAACCCTGGACCTCTGGAAGAACGGACAATGCTCTTAACCTCTGAGCCATGTATATATATATATATATATATATGTGTGTGTGTGTGTGTGTGTGTGTGTGTGTGTGTGTGTGTACATATATATAAATATATAAATCTTACTATCTGTGGTAGAAACTAGGTTTACCAAAATTGTTTCCTCTCTCCTTTGACACTCAAAGTAGACCCCATGACTGCTAACATCACTGTGGTTTTCTGGCAAGCACTTTTGTCCACTGAATCTTGAAGATACTGCGGGGACCCCAATGGAGGAGTTAGGAAAAGGACTGAAGGAGCTGAAGGGGTTTGCATGGCTCCAGCTGCATACGTGGCAGAGGACGGCCTTATCCGGCATCAATGGGAGGAGAGGCCCTTGGTCCTGTGAAGGTCCGATGCCCCAGTATAGAGGAATGCCAGGGCGGTGAGGTGGGAGTGGGTAGGTGGGTGGGGGAGCACCCTCATAGAAGCAGGAGAAGGGGGGTGGGAGAGGGGGCTTGCGGAGGGCAAACTAAGAAAAGGGAATAACATTTGAAATGTAAATAAATAAAATATCCAATTAAAAATGAAATTTAAAAAAATTAAAAAATAAATATTTTCTACTTATATGTTTTAAAAAAACAGACACAATGGAACAAATACCATATACTGTCACTAATATGGATAACCTGCAGTGATCAAAAGCATGGAAACAGCAAGTATTTTGGAGGAGTCTGGGAAGGTGCCAGAGGTAGGGCAGATGGGAAGTTAGTGCTTAGTAAACATGGGATTTGTGTTTGGGTTTAAAGAGTTCTACAGATGGTGGTGATGTTGTTTGCCCAGTCCCACTTATCCATGGTCTACATGGGAGTGTTACATCTAGTTCTACCTCTGTACCCTATTGTGTGGATGAACTGGGATGATAAGTAGAGTGATATGGCTGGTGTTTCTAAGTCAACAGATGCTGGGTGTGGAGCTGGAAGCATGGCCCAATAGTAAAGCCCATTTGCTTCTTTTGCTGAGGACCTGAGTTTGGTTTCTAGCACCTATGTCAGGTGATTCACAACTGCCTGAAACTCCAGGTAGAAAGGATCTAGTGCCTTCTCTTGGTCTCTGTGGGCACCTGAAAATATGCATATATGTGCACATACACAGATATAGACATATAATAAAAAATAAAATAAATCTTTGAAAAAGATGCTAGATCACGGGAGCCACATTTGGAGCATGGAAACATTGTACATCCTCTGGGCCTTGAACTGGAAACAGTGCATAGGGCAAGGATTTGAATGTCTCTCTAGATGTTCTTTTTTTAAAAAAAATTTTTATTATTTCATTATTTTAATTTTTATTATTCCTATTATTCTGATAATTGTGTATATCTTCTTTCGCTACCCACTACTCACTGAACTATGTCCTTTTCTCTTTAACCTAGGTTAGTTCAGTTTGTGCTTCCCAAATATGCATGGATGTGATACCTTCCACTGGACTTCAACTTACAAGGGGTTACACTCCTAAAGAAAATGGATTTGTTAACACCTCCTTGGTTACAGGTAGGACTTCATGCATCGCTTCCCTTGCCATTTGGGGAGTTGGTCTGGCTTGAGCTTGTACAGGTATTATGTATTTATTAGAACCACTATGAATTCATACATGTAACTGCTCTGTTGTATCTAAAGCATACTGTATTCTTATAGTCATCCACTGACTCTGAATCTTACATTCTTTCCAAGATCCATGAGCCGTGTGTGTGTGTGTGTGTGTGTGTGTGTGTGTGTGTGTGTGTGTGTGTGTATGTGTTGTATTATAGATGTTCCATTTATGGATGAACATCCCACAGTATGGGTTAGTTCTTTTGGAGTTGCAGATCAGTAAGATCCCATAGACTCCCAAAAACATTACAGCTATTTCTAATATTTGTGGATATATTCTAGAACCTGACTGTAATGCCCTATTACTGAAGATACCACATACTCAAATCATACAACATGAAGAACTCAAGCTAGAAATGACACGGAAGCTTCTTTCCAATTGGCTGGTTTCATAGTGCTAAAATGTGCTATGGCATAATACCAGAGGAGAAATGTAATTATTAATCTTATCTAGCTGTGGACCCTGGGAGCTACAATAATAACTGCTCTAGTGGGGCATACAAGCTGGTGCAATAGTGGCATGGGCATCATGGGAATAACCACCTACTCTATGATTATATTATATAAAACTAAAAGCCTGTACATTATTGGGCTAAGAACCTAAGAGTAGGCAAGTTGTAGACCCTAGGGTTGTTGTGTGTGAACCTACTACTATTAGGCAGCTAAGACATAGGATTAAACCGATTCCTAATGAGTTATTATTATACCCATTGATAAATGTATCTTTCAATTCTTATCAGAGAAGCTTCAAGTTGCAGCAGATAGTGATAAATACAGAGACTCATAATCAGCCAAGGTGAAGAGAATAAGAGACCAAATTTTCTAGGAAAAAGGCAAGTACATTCTACATATGGAAATGAGACTAAAGGGATGATTTAGTGATCAGAAGAGTGGATTATGTGTCAGCAGCCCTTGTTTTTGTTTACAAGGTACACAATTACACTAGATTTCTCAGATTCCCTTAAAGCTAAGAGTGGCTAAGTAATTGAGATTTGGCCAGTAGAGAAATAGGCAAAAGTGGTGACTGACTTCTAAGCAGGTATCATGCATTCTTTTGACAGAACACTGCTTTAATCATGAATTAAGGAAGAGATGCAAGATGTGAGAGAAACTTGGGGGTCACTTGTGGAGAGCAACACAGCCATGGACTGGAGAGGGTCTGGGTCCATGAATTATACCTGAAGGAAGGGGACCAATCAGGAACAATCTGTGCAGACTGATAAGAAACAATGTCTGCCACGATAAGCCACCAGGAGTTGTAGTTGCCTCCCCTGATATGCTATTGTATTACATAAAATATGGGCTGATTGTAGATGATTTGATAAGTTCTGAAAGTAATAGAAAGGGAGGGAAAAATTTTTCCACTGCCCAGAGATAACAGCTTTTACTATTGTAGTGTGGTTCCCCCCCCCACACACACTTTCACTTGTTTTTGCATAAGAGCATCATAGGCCACACGATGATGATAATAGGAAGAGAGTTTGGTGATAGAAAATTTCTACAATCAAAATCTCTAATTGCTCAGGTCATTCACGATGTACTTTACAGAGCCTGTTTTTTTTAAAGGCTGAGTCTCATGGTATAGTCCAGACTGGCCTGGTCTCACACTTCCTGTGACTCTCCCACATCTTTCTCCTGAGTGCTGGGGTTACAGGTATGTACCTGTCTCTGTGTTATTTTGTTCATCTGCTTGCAGATCAAATTTAGGGCCTCAAGCATGCTAGACAAGCACTCTAACTGGTGAGCTACATCCTCAACTCTCAAAATATATATTTTAAGAGTATAAATTCTGAGGCTGGAGAGATATCTTAGTGATTAACTATATGTACTACTCTTATAGAGGGCCTGTTTTTCGTTTCTAGCATCCTTGCTCAATGGCTCACAATCATATAACCACAGCCAAAAGAACTCTGACATCTCTGGCCTCCAAAAGAAGCTGAACTCACACATACAACCCCACTACACATAACTTAAAAATTAAAAAATAATAAAAGTGTACATATACATCTATCTAGTGATTATTAACATTAGCAATAAAATGGACTTTAAAATAGATTTCTAATCCTATTCACGTTCAGAAATCTTGTGAAGAAAGGAATTATTTATTATTTAAGCCTCACTTTGCAATACAACATTTAACAAACGGAAAAGTGTAAGAACCTCCCGCTGAATAAATTGGTCTCTGAATAAACGGATGGGCAGATAAAGTGGGCAAATCTACCTAAGCGCAACAGGAAAAGAAGTTTTCATCAACCATCTCAGTGATGTCTGAAACTTGTAAATAGTTCTGTCATTTTGGAGGGTCTGGGCAGCAGCAATTGTTTTAAGCACCAAACAAATATGCTAATATATGCCCTTTCAGAGCAGAGGGAAGGGCGTGACTTAAAAGTATATTTCTTCTCCTTGGAAAAGAACAGAAACAGAAATAAAGAAAAGCCAGATCAAGAGAGCTGGATACAGTGTCAAACATTTGGTGTAGGCTATAGTATTCACCTGAGATGAATACAGTCCAAATTCTTGGGTTTTTTGTTTGCCAAACAAGAAAGTATGACCTCCAAGCCTGTTTATAAGTTGAATTCTCCATTCTAGAATTCCTATTATAAGTTAATTTCTCCATTAACTAGAATGCAGGCTCATTTAGTTTTTTTTTTTCAATAAAGGATGTTAAGTAATCTGAAAATGTTTTCTCTATAAAGAAATGGACCATTTGGGGGAAAAATTCCTAGAACATCACTTCTGTAAAAGGACAGAATTTATTTCCATGGATTTTTACACAGAATACTTCAGTGTAATGCAGGGTCAACTTGATACCCTTTCGTTTTGATGATTCCTGTGTTTAATTTCCCCTACTCTTTCAGGGTAAGAGTATTTCTTTGTATTGGGAATTTAAAAAGGTTGCCAACTGGCTAAGCCTGGGTTTTGATGGTTTTCATGAAACGTCATGCTATGAGCTCTTTTAATTTACTTGCTGCATCCTTTTCAACTGAGGTGGGTTCATGTAGTTATCTTAATTAAAGGTTACTTCTGTGGCAAAGCTTCATTCCAGTGACCTTAATTCAGAAACTCTGTCTGAGTCACGTTTGTGTCTTTAGCACACAGAACACATGAAATGATGGGGCCACAGAAATGGATTATCACTAGACTTGTCTGCAGAGATCTGTTGTAAAGGAAGTCTGTCTAGAGAATATTTTATTGTGTGGGTTTTCCACTTCGATTTCATTCCCAAGTCTGCAAGGTCTGCAGCAATATATTTCTTAAACCAGTGAAACTACAGCTGATTTGATTCAGCTGATAGGACAGTAGAGAGACACCTTGGAAGCCGAGGTGAACTTGTTCATTTAGGCATTCTCTTCCTAAGTCTTGGGGAGGCTAAGACTATCATGAGAAGATCTGCTAACCTATGACATGATTCAGTGCCACTTCAATTAGAAACATGCCTTCTCTTTAGACCAGACACCCTGGGCTTTGGGCCAGATACCTGGGACCACCTGACACTATCCAGGTCCAGCAAACCTGGTCAGTTCTAAAGCAGTTTCCACTAAGGGACAAATTATGAGAGTAGCTTCAGGCCAGTGAGTATGGTGTGATTTGTTAGGCGGCAAAAGTTAATTGGCACAGGAATTCAGCGAGTCATTCCAATTTAGAAGGTCATTAACTAACTTTATTTTATTTTTTAAAGATTTTATCTTTTTCTGGGAGACAACAGTGACATCTCCTAATTTTAACAACAATGTACTTAGCCCAATAAGTGACAGAATGTAAGGGAAAATACAAACATTTTGCAATATAGAAAAGCTTAGAATATTTTACTTGCCAGGTATACTTTCCAAGGAATTAATGGGGAACTAAAAGTTCTTAAACAATTCCTCCCTCTCTCTCTCTCCCTCTCTCCCTCTCTCCCTCCTCCTTTCTTCCAAACAAACAAACAAGCTGTAAAGGTGGTGGATACAATCTGTCTTAATTTCTTTGCCAGTTGCTGGACAAATACTCCAATAAAAACAACTTAAGATAGAAGGCTTATTTAACTCACAGTTCAAGATTACAGTCTCTAGGAAGTTAAGGCATCAGGCGTGTAACTCAATTTGTCTTATTATTTCTGTATTCAGAAGGAAAGAATAATGAATGCATGCCTGTTAGTGTTCAGCTTCCTTTCTTTACTCCTCTATAGTCCATCCCAGCATCCCCCTGCCTAGGGAATGGTGCCACCCACAGTGGCTTTTCACATCAACCAATGTGATCAAGATAATCCCAAGGTATGCCCAGAGAGCCATCTCCCAGGTGATTCTAGATTTTGTCAAATTAACAATTAAATCTAACCATCACATAACCCAGATCTGTTCCAGATTGTTAAAATAAAGTTTTATTTTTAATTACATATATATGTATGCATTTGTGTGTAGGTATATGAACATACAGGTAGAGGCCAGAAGAAGGTGTCAGATTTCTTGATGCTGCAATTGTTATTGTGATCTGCCCAGTGTAGATCCTGGGAACCAAATCTAGGTCCTCCAAAAGGGCAGTTCTTGCTTTGAACCACTGAGCAATCTCTTCAGCCCTGCTTATGATGTATTTTTGATGGTACTCAGTTTTGCACCGATCTTCTTACTTTTGGGACTCAAAGCCTAAAATCAACTATCTGAAACTTAACAATCATCTGGATTCTGATTTGGCTCACCCAATGTGACAACTGCGAATGAAGCTAGAAGTAGGTGGGGGGTAGATGGCCTAATCTAGCAGAGGCTTCACAATTGACAAGTCACATTGGCAGGACTTCCAATCATATCTGTGGGAATAGCCCTACAACATCAGGGGAAATGGAGACTTAATGGCCTCTTGTCAGAAAAGAGGAGTGTGAGTTCAGTATGTCCTGAGTGGAAGTGGATCTCTGCAGGTACTGTCCCTGGGTCATACCACCTAATATCTTTTGTAGATATTAGGTTCTTCCAGTACATTGTAATGAATGACTTGAATCCATTCTTGCTTTAGTTACCCAGAGTGGTTTGTTTTCTTGAATGATGGAATGGAACCACAGGCTGAGAAGTGTTTCAATAGGCTTTGAAAGCCATTGATCTACTCTTTATGGAAAGTCAATGAGTTCCAAGAACATCTTCCAGAGGGAAAATGGAACAATTCCTAAGTATTAGAAAGGGGAGTCTAAGGAATATGATGAGGAAATCACACAGTTCTTCCCTGAAAAAGAAAATATGATTATAATATCAGGGAAATATCAAAATATATAGGGTTAAAGGTCAAAATATGAAGCAAACTAAATTGTGGCATGATGTCCTTGGTGCATTGTCAAAGATTACCCTTGACCTAGATTCTAGGCCCATTTTACTTCGTGTGATATGGTAATTGTTTCCTTACACATGCCTGGGAAACAAATGTAACCCTAGAACATACTTGGTTCTGCATGAGCAAATAGGCAACTTTACCTGTTCATTTCGTCTCTGATAGCCAATTCATACAAAGTAAGAGAGACCTCTCCTCAATGACAGTTTCATAACATAAGGCAAACATCTGGAGCTGAGAATAGGAGTGAATATGGACGGCAGGGCAGCCTTTGGGTCAGATATTCTCATTTAAGCCTGATAACCTGAGTTGGATTTCTGAGACCTCCACCTCCCTGGTGGAAAGAGAGAACCACCCCATGCAAACTATCCTCCGATTTCCACATGTATGCCACAGCACCCACAGCATAAACTCCGAAAAATAAAAAATAAAATAACTTCAGAAAAAGTACTATAGGAAGTAGAATAACAGAAAAACGGAAGAAAATGGATTGTTGAAGTAAACAAAACTCTTAATTTTCTTAGTGAGGAGACAAGGAATACTTTTTCAAATCACAACAGCCTTTGCTATTTATAAATAATCATTGTATAGGATTTTCATGTTCAGATACTACTTTGATAAAAGGAGGTTTTCAAAGAATATGCTGCATCAGGGAAGGACCAGTAGCTTGATAATGTTCTTATGCACAAAGCCCACAAGTCAACTTCTTCATCATCTGTAGAATGAATTCTTTGGATTCAATCTTTAGAGGCCTCTGCTCTCAAAAGCAGAGTGTCTGTGAAGGACAGCATGCATTCCTCTGTCTTCTTTCCTCCCTAGGATCATAGTCAGGAAGAGCCTTTCAAATTGCCAAGTTTTAATCATGGGCAGGCAAAAAGGTTATACAGTTAACAGGGAAGATATCTGTGAAAGGCTTCTGGGAAAACCGGGCTCCAGATTTGGCAATTTGTCAAATCAGAAGAAATCCATGTGAACGTGATGACTCACACTACGTAATTAGGGAGAGGCAGAGACCAAGCTTATGGTTCAAAAAGGAGCAAATCTGCATTCTGACATGATAGCAAAACAAAAGAAGACCTCTTCAGAGGAATTTTTCCTTTATGAAGTTCATGGTAATTTGAGGACATGTTTTCTGCCCCTAAATGCCTGAGTAAAAGTGGTAAGATTTATTTATGTATTTTGATTAAAAATGATGGGAGTCTAATATCCCAGCAAGGGCTGATATCCACAGCCCAGTCACTTATCATTTTTTTCCAGGTTTGTTAGACACAAAATTTCATCCTAGATTAAAATCGGCACTCTATTATTATTTTTTCATGCCCTCTTAGAGATTATTTTGGTAAAGGATTGCCAAGTTATCTGGAGTCATCCAGCTGGTTGGCATGGCAGCATAGCCCATTCATTGAATCCTGGAGGCACTGGACCTATTTTTTTTTCTTCTATGTGCCAAATTTACTTTGAAAATGAAGCATAGTAACCATCTCTTCCAAAATGAAAACCATACCCCCTTTAATCTGTAGGTTGTCACTTCGTCCCATTACATATTCTAATCTGTCTTGCCACTATAGGGCTTTGTATAATGTGTCAAGGAGCCAGGCATCAAAATAACTGAAAGGACTTTGTGTCAACTTAGATGTTGGCATCTTGGGCCAGAAGGCACTTGCTAACCAGATGGGCTATGGAAGGGGCTGCTTTCCTTTTTTTCTCTGCAACTCCTAAACTACAACCATCTTAGTAATTTTTTTTTTAACTTAAAAGAGGGTGGGTAATTTTACCTATTGTCTGATCCTTCTATTTTGTCTTTTTTTTTTTTTTTTTTTCCAGAGCTGAGGACCGAACCCAGGGCCTTGCGCTTGCTAGGCAAGCGCTCTACCACTGAGCTAAATCCCCAACCCCTTGTCTGATCCTTCTAAGAAAATGACAGTTTTATTTCTGCAAGGGGCTCTCATTGCTATAGTCTTCTTTGTTTTCCACACTGAGAAATGATTTCTTTCCATGCTGAGAAAATTGCTTTCAGGACATGTTCCGTCTTTATTTATTCACATATGTTTGTGTACCTATCTATGGCATGCTGCTATGAAAATTCCAGGCAGTTTTTGTGTTAGTCGTGTTTGCTGGACTTCTGTGTTCTTCATGTCTCATGTAAGCTCCCCTTTCCAGTACTATTTATTTTATTTTATTTTCTAAGTAACTTCGCTCAACGTTTTCTTGGACTTGGCTTAGTTATCATCTGCCAACATAGAACAAACTTAGTTGGTTAATGGCAGTCACTCCTTTGCTAGAAAAGCTTGCTTCGATGTCCTATCTGCTGCTTGGGATTGGCTTGTTTCTTCTAAGATGGTTAATATAGAACCTGGTGCTATTAGCTGTGCAGATGAACCCCTTAAAAAATAGCATAGTCACCAAGTATTCAGCCTCATAGACCAACCAGGTGGTCACAGGCGGCCTGTCATGTAGCATGGCACCTGGAATTCTTCCCCATACAAATAGAACATCACCAGCATCTTCGCCTCAGCCAATAGAATGAATGCACTTACCCTCATTTGCCCCCCCCCCAAGGTTCATATAGTCCCTGTCCACATGGAATAAAGATCACAAGCTATTTCAGCAAGGATTGTCTGAGACTGGTTGTTTGTACTGAGCTGTAACACTTTGGGGAAGACTCTCTCCCCACTAAACCACTCATTGTTGAACCTTTAAATCCGCCTACCTGGCCAGGCTCCTGTTGCTTGCAGAGGCTTGCATCAGAACATGAAACCCCAATATTGCTGCTGCTGCTGCTATTCCAGCATTCCCTGCCAGACTGGAGTTCTGTGGACACCATTAGTCCCAGATTCCACATCACCCCATCTTGGTGACACAATGGGCTTGGGGTGCAATGGTGTCTAATGCTCCAGAGGAAGGAGTGGACCACCTACCCCACTCACTCAGGTCTTTTCCCTGACCTCTGTGATCTGCCGTAAGTGCAGCATCTGGATACTCCAAGAGGAGAGACGGAACCCAGAAGCACAGATATGAGAGAGTGGACAGCCAATGGAAGAGTCCAGAATAGGGAGAGAAAGAAGTAGACTGAACATGGCCAGCAGACTAGACCTGGCCATCAGAGGAGCATGAGGAGAGCAGAAAGAGAAAAGAGAGGGACATAGAGAGAGGGAGAGGAACAGAGGAAAAGGGGAGGGAGCCCACACATCAAACATAGCAGGGTAATAAGGAGAATGAATGGCTGAGGGAAGGAAGCCAGTAAGCTGGAAGGAAGTTTAGGGTAGGGCAGGAGAGAGGGCTGGGATGTTAGCAAGGGCTTTGAAATGTGTAACAGGTACTTGGTATAGTGAGGGAACCTGGAGGCCATAATGGGCTTTGACACGCTAGGAGGCACTATAGAGACCCACTTGTCCAGCAATAAGGGACATAACTTTTTTTTTTTTTTTTAGAGGGGAACCAGCTTCCTAAGTTCCTGAGGAATATTGGCTTTATCTAACTACTAGAAAACCTTCTATAGTCCAAGTTTAGTCCATTTCTGAATATTGGACTGCATTTTGGAGTGTTGGGAACTCAAGTTCCCTTTGGACCTAAGAAAATCGTTCCCTCTTAGCTGAAGGAGAGAAACTGCTGAGGGGTTTAGGACGTAAATAAAACTCAACAGCCCTGGGAAGAAGGCTGAAGTTAACAAGCTTCACAAGACCCCACTCCAAGGGGCAGTAAACGGAGGAAGGCGACCAGGTGGAGTTTGTCAGAGTGTGGGCACAGTGCTCAGTCAGTAACATGAAACTAGGTTTGCACCCATTGAAATCAGGGGTGTTTCAGCAAGAGACTAAACCTGAACAATCTGGCTGTGATAGATAAAACCAGAAAATTAGAACTTCAATTGACTTGTGTTTGAGAGCATTTATTTATCTTGGGTACTGAAATACTTTTTATGATAAAGTCCGAAAAAGAGGAGTTAGGTGAGTTTAAAAACCAAATGGTATCATGTTGAATTAAAGTACTATCTTTATTTTTATTCGGGAGCATGCCAGTAAAATCTGGATATTAATCTTTCACCCAACAAGACTCCTCACTCCTGGTGAATCTGTTTAGGCAATCCAAAATTCGTCTTTGTAACCTCTCTTGTCTGTGGCTCCATTCCAAAATCTTTCCTCTTGACAGATATTTTTCAGGATGTGATTTTTGTCTTTATTCTTCCCTTAGTTTCTTGCTGGCTTGGAGACATCCTATGTCTAAGGTGCCCTCGTGCATAGTGGTAGATCAGGTCCATGAGTGTGGACTTTGTATTCTGTCCTTTACAATTTCAGTATTTCCAAATTCATGAGGCATAACTTGTTATGGTAAACATAGGTTATTAGAAACCTTCAAATACAGCTACTAGGAACAGGGTCTACATGTAGAAATGGGTTCTTTATGATATGATTGATGGCTACAGGTTAGAAATTCATGAGGAAATGGTATCCCAGAACAATAATCTAAACTTCAATGCAGGCTTCACAAGCATTGCTGTTCTCCATCTCTTTGGCCGTGGCAAGTTCGTAGGGTGAGGTTTTCTCCAGCACTTTGGGAATGGAGCAAAGAGACAGCACAGTGAAGCTTTGTTGAGACTGTTCCGATGGGAACTGAACGAGGAAAACACACAGCAGTGAGAAAGGGATGCTGCTACCCCCTCCTACTGATTAAGCCAAGCGCTCCACATTTGTTCCCTTAGCGATTAGATCACTTTGTACCATATGTCATTTCTTGGTCATCTTTCCCAGCAGATTACATTCCAAGAATATACTTTTCCGAAGAGTGTGTGAGCTGTTTGTGGAGTAAAGGGTGTTTGTAAAAGGATGAAAAAGCAATTACAGAGGTGCCTTATTCCACGTTCCACCAACGCCAATGTTTAGGGGTCTCTCCCAATACCTGGGAAACATTTAATTCAAAGTTACTTCATGGACTTCTCTAAGAATGCCGCTCTTGCTTCATGGCCGGGACAGTAATGGAAGCAGTATGTAGCTTTTGGGATAGAAGATGCTTTTGCCAGAGTGGAGTCAAAGTGTGATCAAATGATCCAGTGTCTGGATAGGTGAGTCAGGAGCAAGGGAAGTTAGGAGTTGGGGACTGCAGGCTTTATTCACCATTCCCAGCCTTGCCGTTCTCCATTTCAAAGTGTGTTGCATGAATTAGTGCTTTCCATGAGGTGACTTCCTGCCAGACTTTGGGAACCACAGACAGAACACTTTCTGTCTTTGTGCCTCAGTTTACCTACCTAAAGTGTTGAGGTGTTCCACTTTATACGCAGAGGCTTGAATATTCAGATCCTTCCTCCCCCACAAACAGATTTCCAGCATGAAGTGTTCGGGCTTGTTTCCACCCACTTCTCAGGAAGTTGAGGCCAGCTCTGTCACTCAACGTTTTTTGGCTGCCAAGTAACAGGAACCTCGAGGAACGCTTAGGTAAATGTAGAAGTGTCAGTTTTTCTTGCATAATATGAATTCTAACGCGAGGCAGCTGTTGGCTTCTGAAATTCAGTGGCTTGTTATGTCAGGCCCGCTGCCTCAGGCTTCTTATCAGCTCCATTTTGTTGGAGATCCGGTCGTGGGATCAGGTTGTAGGGCTGGCATGAAAGGGAGGAAGAGCTTGAAGCAGCAGACAGCTTCAAGACTAAGGAAAGCGATCCCGACAGCGCCATTAGTCTCAGACTCGGCTCTCATTGGTTAGAATGAAGTCATGTGACCAGGTAGGGTTCATTCAACAGGAAACATCCAAAAGCTTACTCACCATTGTTAGTGAAGTCCAGAAGGGGGCTGTAGAGAAGACTAGACTGTTTTGTTTTACAGTACAGAAATGTCATATTTTCCGATTGTTTTGTACGTGTAGGTGATTTTTTTTTTCAGGTGAAAATCAACTTTTAAAATGTGGACTGGGTCTGAGGAGGGAGAACAGACTGTCAGCATTTCCCAGTGCTCTCAGGTCTGTCGTCTTCCTCTCAGTCTAACTTTCAGTTTAGAGAAGAATTCTATCTCAGTTATTGTCCCCGGATCCCAAGTCCCTTCCTAGAGGGAAGAAGAAACCAGCCCACAGATGGGGCTTCATAGACCTGGGGAGTCGTTCTCCAGCCCAGGTATGCTGAGTGCTCTGTGACACCAAAGGATTCTACTCCCCAGAGCTCAGCTTTCCCAAAGAGGCAAGCCAGGGAGAGGGAAGGGATTTAGTATCCTCTGCACAGTGGCTACCACACTTTCCTTTATCCTTCTTATCTACCCCTTCCCAGGATTCTCTGCTCTGTCACTGGCCTTTATGAATTGAAAGGAAGAGCCCAACCACATGGAACCGAAGCGACGGACCAAATCTCCGAAGGCTGAAGGTCCCTAGTTATCAGCACAGGATGCTTTTGAGTCTGGGCCATGGAGCAGCTTTTTGGAGGAGGACGAGAGCAGGCAAGGCTGCATTCTCTCCACTACTTTGAGGCCACCTAGTCAGAAGGCTGTGGTGTTATCATTCCGTGGAATGCCAACTGGCAGTAAAAAGAAACAAGCTACAGCTATACACAAATGGATCAAGCAGTCAATCATTTCGAATCTACGAAGCAAGCTTCAGAAGACAACATACCCTGAAATGTCCTTATGGATCTTTCTGTACAACTCAAATCGAAACAAATTTGAATAACGTATTTCATGTGTATGCAGGTCTAGCACTTCTAAATAGTGATAAAAGAAAAGCAGTGGTGGTGAATGCTGAGATTGGGATATGTTGATTTTAAAGGAAGTCAGGAGGACAGGCCAGGAAGGAGATTGCTATGAAATAGGCTTCGCCGGTATTAGTTTGGTAGGGCTGCCTAAAAAATGCTACAGCCTTGGTGGCTTAATCAACAGAGCTTTCTCACTCATCTCACAGTTTTGAAGGCTGAAGTTCTAAATCAAGGTTGGTTCCTATGGAGGGCTATGAGAAGGGGTTGGCTTTTCTTGTGTCTCTTTACCTTGCTTCTGTCTATGGTTGATTACCTTTATATTCATTCTCCTTTGCTATAAGGACCCCATCTCACATTACACTATGACAGAGCCTACAGTGGTTTGAGGGAGAATGGCCCCTGTAAGCTCATATGTTTACTGCTTGGTCCCTGCTTGATGGAACGGTTTAAAAAAGGATTAGGAGGTGTGGTTTTGTTGGGGAAGGGGGTGTTGCTATTATTGGTATGCTTTGATGTTTCCAAAACTCATTCCAGACCCACTATCATGAGTTCTCCTTGCTTCCTGCTTGTGGATCAGAGGTAAGCATCCAGCCACTCCTCCGAGCACCGAGCACCGTCTTTGCTGCCTGCTGCCATATGGGCTCCCTGTCATGATGGTTATAGACACTCACCCTTTGAAACCGTAAGCAAACCCTCAATTAAATGCTTTCTTTTATACATTGCCTTGGTCATGGTATTTCTTCACAGCAATAGAAAAGCAACTAAGATAGACCCTAAGATAATTACTAGGCTATGACACATCCTAAAGCTCATACCTTAACTAAATTTATTCATATTGATCTGATTTTTAAGTAGGGTCATATACTGAGGGGCTAGATGCTAAGATGGCAGCACATGAATTTTACGGGGCACAATTCAACCTATACCATTGACACTGAATTATAATTCTGCATTGGCAAAAAAGGGTTATAGACATTGTTCTATTAAAATAAAAGAGGACTGTCCTTGGACTAATGCTAATTGACAACTAAGAAGTAACCCAGTTTGTGGGACTGGGTTTCACATGAGAGAGACAAAAATCCCTGCTCAGACAGACCGCAGTCTCGGTGCAGTTGTTGGAGTGGAGGTGGAATCAAGTCTGAGCTGAGGCTCTGAATGAGGTGCCTGAATAAATACTGATGAGCAGTAGTTTTTCACAAAACAAATTCTTTTTGGTTTGGTGAGCAATAAAATAATTTGTGTAAGAAAGCTTCAAGGCAAAGCTGGTCTGCTACAGAAAGATCTTACTCTGTATGACCAAGGAGGAAATTGTAAAAAAATTGTTCAAATTATGCTTAATGTCTCTTCTGGGAAAGGTTCATATACTGTCAACAGTCACCACTCGTGGAGTTGCCCTAGCTAAGACTGAGTTTCCTTCTACATAGAATGGGAACATATAATTTCACAAATTCTCAGGCATACTGTTTGACATGTATGCCGAATTTGGTTGAGAAGACCACTGGATTGATCAGAGGGCCTTCATGTGGGTCCCCCAACAACTGAAACAGAGGCTGTCCCTGAATCTGTTCCCTGCCTGTGGATCCTGTTCCCCTTAGTGGGTTGTCTTGTCTGGCCTTAATGGGAAAGGATGAACTTAGTCTTGCAGTGACTTTTATGTGCCAGGGTGGGGTGATACCCACCCTTGCCCCTTTTCAGAGGAGAAAGAGTTGGGATGGGGGAGGGGCTGTGTGAGAGGGGGACTGGAAGGAGAGGTGGGGCTGCAATTAGGATGTAAAGTGAACAAATAAATTAATGAAAAAAACCATAATTTTTCAGTTCAAATTTTAGAGGTTTGTGGGGGGGATGATGGTCGATTATCTCTGTTACATGTTCTCAAAGACAATAAATCGCCCTCTAAATTTTCCAATGCAAACAATTCTCTATTTAGAAAGAGACAATAAAGGTACTGGTATACTTTATGAAAAAGGAGAAATCCTTGTGTTTCCATCGTCATTTCTAACAGAAAAATGTCATCATCTTTAGAACTGTCACAGCCTCCTGATGTCATGGGGAAAGGGCGATGATTATAGAGCAACTAACTGAGCACACCCCCTCCCCCGCCCCCGTCTATTCTAAAAGAATACTCACATTAAAGAGAGGGGAGACTCAGAAAATGCCAGCAAACTTTCCATTGACAACGTTGGTACCCAACATTGAATTTCTGCATCTTTCAAAGAGAGTCATTCCCCTATGCCCATGAGGTTTCCTCCTTTTTTTATACTGATGTCTCTGTATGACTTGCTAAGTCAATCACGCTGGGCTGACTATCTACCAGTTCTTGATCAGAATGGTTTTGTTTAGATCTAAACAGTGAACGAGTTGACATGATTAAAGATTAAAAAGTTCAATGCCAACTTTCAAGAAATTTTAAAAGTTTCAGAAGTATTTTTAAAATACTGACTGTGGGGTCCCCAGCCCCAATTTATACATCTACAGCACAATTCCTACATCTAAGGGGGAGGCTGCTTAAAGACCTAAACAAGTACAAGACCAGTTGACATTCCAGTGGATGGAGGGACATCTTCCAAGGCCCCATTACTAGATGAAGAACTACAAGCAATTAGAGAGAGAGAGAGAGAGAGAGAGAGAGAGAGGGAATATTAGTTTTCCCCAAGGATATAATTTTATATGTATGTGTAACAATAACAATGAAAGAAAAAGAGGCCATTAATTTGAGAGTGAGTGGAGTGGGAAGACATGAGATTAGATAGAGGAGAGGGACAGGAGGAGATGATGTAATTATGTCTAAATTAAATAATAGATGGTGTCATCTTGGATCAGCCAAGATTGGGGAACTCAATAAATCTTTAGGAATCAATAAGTAGCATTTTTGATAGAGACAATTATAGGTTAAAGATGCTTATATATTTATAAGTTAAATGTATTTTTATTATGTATGTAACACTGTATCTTTTAGTTACTAATGTTTCTGTATTATTGTCTATGTTATATGTTCTATATATAACCCATACTGCCATTTCTCCTACTATATCTGCCACTGCCTGCTCCCTTCAGTGCATCTCTCACAAATCTACCTTGCATCCTGAGGAGGCTCAAGTTGCTTCTAGCTCCATTTGTGCTTCATTCCAGATGCTTCCGAGATGATCAGTTCTGTGTGTTCCAACTATCCTCACACAAGCAGTACTAAGAGCTTCTGGGTTCCAGCCCTGGGCTTCTCAAGTGACATCAAGGCAGAGATGAGAGCAGTACTATAATTTGCACCTATCACATACAACTGGAAACTACCCATCTGTTATCTATAGGGGGCTGCTAAAACAGACTGGGTAGTGCCATAGACTGGGTAGTTTATATACAATAGAAACTCATTTCTTATAATTATGGAGGCTGATAAATCCAGGGTCAAAGTGTCAGTGGATCTGGCATCCTCTGAGATCCATTTCTGACTCCATGATGATCCTGCCTTGCTATGTTCCCATAGGAGAAAGGAAAGGCCTTTCTTAAAGATACTAATCCCCATCTGTAAAGACTTTGACCTCTGACTCAATCACCTACCATAGACCTGACATCATCATTCCATTCTATTGGTGATCAGGATTTCAATTTATGTATTTTAAGAGCATACATTCAGACTTTACAAGGTGATTTTTGATCCATAAGGGATGGAGAATGGTGTGTATCCGCTAACACTTAAGATGAATCATCTTGAGATAGAATTTATTCAGCCTTTCAGAGCACGGTCCGCAATACTGAGGCAGTCGTTTCAGTATTGGCTCTCATTAGCTCTCTTCCAATCGTGGCTGCTCTTTCTTCCCACGCCCCTTGAGACTGGACTTCCTACTAAATTATCCACACAAGTCTTTGCCTCAGCCTCTTAAGTTCTGGAAAACAGTCCAAAGCAATTCCTTTCGCTCCGTGAAGGAGGCAAGCTGTCTCCAGTTTTCCTTTTACCATTGTCTGCGTCCAAATCTCAGTTACCTGCTTTAACTTTCCTTTAATTGATCCAAGGGTTCCAGAAATTATAAAATTATTCACTTGTGGCAGGGTACTATTCGGCAAAAGAATTTTTGCATTTTTCTTCTTGCATTGCTCCGATCCAAGCTTTTCCACTCAAAGTGTAAAATAAGGACTTTTTTGGTTTCTTTTCTTTATTTTTAAATGTTTTGAAGAGATCCAGCACTCACTTAGGGCATTGGGGATAAAGAGAGTAATTATAAGGAGAGAGGTAAACTTGTGCAGAGATACTAGGGAAAGAAGTAAAGCCAAGAAGCCACTGAGGCATCACAGGAAGATCTAACACCAGCCCTGTGTTCAACCTAGGCATAAGTTGTGGTCTCTGAGATGGTGGTCATGGTAAACTCCTGGGTGATCTGCTTCCACAGCACCTGGGACCTCATGTGCTTTGCACTTCCTAGTTGACACCAAATTCATTTGTAGAATGCATCCAAGGACAATGGCTATCTTGGTGGTATCCTGCCTGGAGCCAAACTAGGAAGAGTCTTCTTGATATCTTGGCTTTAATGAAAGATTCTAGGGAGAAAGCCCCAAGAACCCTTGGGTAAATTGCAAAAATAAACAGAGTCCATTTCTTGCCATTCCGTATGGAGCTAATAAAATAAAGAAAAAGGACATTCACACGTGTCCTATTTCTGCAGACAGGGATTCAGGTCCGTAATAAGACTTCTTTTAATACTTAATTAAATGTTTCCATGGACTAGCTGCCCTAGATCTACACAAAAGCACTCTCTTGGCCTTGCTCAGACTTCTTGCTTTGTCTAAAAAGGTGTGGGCATTTAGCAAGGTGTCATCTGTCTCATCTCCAGAGCCTCAAATAAAGCCACTTGACTGGTCGAACTGTTTGCATCCTGCTTGTCAGGATTAAAGGTCAGCTGAAGAAAGTAAAGGCACAAAAAGGATCTGCCAGGATCAGTGACAGCCCAGCCAGGCAGCAAGCATTGTTGGAGTTGATGTTCTCTGTTACTGCCACCAGCTGCTTCAGGTGGGTCTTGGAGGCTATCGCTTTGAAGGTCATTCTGGGCCGTAGAACTGGCATTTGGATGATTTTGTTGTAATGAATTATTTCTCAGAGAATGACTTTATGCCACTATTTGCTATTATTTTGATGAACAAAAGCCTGGGATGACGAAGGGCAGTGTGTATAGAGCGCTGTGTGCACGTGAGCATGCATTCTGGCTCGTCATAAACAAAAGCCAGTTATTTCTCAAGGGGCCCGGGGTGTCTGAAGTGCGCTGCTGAAATAGGCTTATATTTCTAAAGATAGTGAGTCCTGAGAAGAAACAATGGGATGGGCTCTGCTGGCTTTTCTGACTCCGGTTGTTTTTCAAGAAACCCAAGAAATTACATTGCTGTGGCTAGCGTAGAAATTCTCAATTATGAGGGCAACTGCCAAAAACAACATGGGGACCTATTCCTTCTCTTCGTCAGGGATAATACAAAACCAGTGCTAGTAGGAGAAGTCCTTATTGACCATCAACAGTGGAAGAGGGATCAGGGGACGTTAATTAATGCCATTGTACCAGGAGCTAGGTCAGGACTTTTGCATTTATTATGTTACTTAATCTTCATTACAACTCAGAGACAGAGAGACATCCAGAGAGAGGGCTTACTCAATCCACTTTCAGTAGACAGAGTAACGAAGTCTACAAAGCTATACATTTAATAAGTCAGTCCTGCCTCAGTCAGCTATTTCTGCCTAGCCAGCAGCTATAGAATCACAGTGTCATGCAACAGTTAAGCATTTATTTCTCTCTTGTTTGTCCATAAGAAGACGGAGGGTGGCTTTGTTTTCTGTATTTTATTCTGAGTCCCAGGCTGGAGGTGCCTGCTACCCAAACTCTTATGGAGTTGGTAGCAGAAGTATCTTGCAAGAGCACATTTGAAGCCCTTGCTTGCCTCATAGCCATTCAGTTAAGACTGAATAGGGCAAGGCACAGGGCAAGGCACAGGGCCATGAGAGAGTGGGGTAGTATATTCCTCTCATGAAAAGGTACAGCTACAGGAGGATTAAACAGGTCAGCAAAGATCTGATATCAATCATTTAAACCCCACAATATATGGGACACAATGAAAGCAGTGCTAAGAGGAAAATTCATAGCCCTGAGTGCCACCAAAAAGAAACGGGAGACAGCATACACTAACAGCTTAATGGGACAAATGAAAGCCCTGGAACAAAAAGAAGCAAATACACCAAAGAGGAGTAGAAGGCAGGAAATCATCAAACTCAGGGCTGAAATCAATCAAGTAGAAACAAATAAAACCATACAAAGAATCAACAAAACGAGGAGTTGGTTCTTTGAGAAAATAAACAAGATAGATAAGCCCTTAGCCAGACTAACCAGAGGGCACAGAGATAGTATCCAAATTAATAAAATCAGAAACGAAAAGGGAGAGATAACAACAGAAACTGAGGAAATTCAAAAAATCATCAGATCCTACTACAAAAACCTGTATTCAACACAACTAGAAAATCTTGAGGAAATGGACAATTTCCTTGACAGATACCAAGTACCAAAATTAAATCAGGATCAAATAGACCATCTAAACCGTCCTATAACCCCTGAAGAAATAGAAGTTGTCATTGGAAGTCTTCCAACCAAAAAAAGCAAAGGTCCAGATGGTTTTAGTGCAGAATTCTATCAGACCTTCAAAGAAGACCTAACACCAATACTCTTTAAACTGTTCCACAAAATAGAAACAGAAGGAACAGTACCCAACTCGTTCTATGAAGCCACAATTACACTAATACCAAAAGCACACAAAGATCCGACAAAGAAAGAGAATCTCAGGCCAATCTCTCTTATGAATATCGATGCAAAAATACTCAATAAAATTCTTGCCAACCGAATCCAAGAACACATCAAAACGATCATTCACTACAATCAAGTAGGCTTCATCCCAGGGATGCAGGGATGGTTCAATATAAGGAAATCCATCAATGTAATCCACTATATAAACAATCTCAAAGAAAAAAACCACATGGTCATCTCATTAGATGCTGAGAAAGCGTTTGACAAAATTCAGCATCCTTTCATGCTAAAGGCCTTGGAAAGATCAGGAATTCAAGGCCCATATCTAAACATAGTAAAAGCAATTTACAGCAAACCAGTAGCCAGCATCAATCTAAATGGAGAGAAACTTGAAGCAATCCCACTAAAATCAGGGACTAGACAAGGCTGCCCTCTCTCTCCATATCTTTTCAATATAGTACTTGAAGTTCTAGCTAGAGAAATTAGACAACAAAAAGAGGTCAAAGGGATACAAATTGGAAAGGAAGAAGTCAAACTATCACTATTTGCAGACGATATGATAGTATACTTAAGTGACCCAAAGAACTCCACCAGAGAACTCCTACAGCTGATAAACGACTTCAGCAAAGTGTCCGGATATAAAATCAACTCAAGCAAGTCAGAAGCCTTCCTATACTCAAAGGATAAGCAGGCTGAGAAAGAAGTAAGAGAAATAATACCCTTCACGATAGCCACAAACTATATAAAGTATCTTGGCGTGACTCTAACCAAACAAGTGAAAGATCTGTATGACAAGAACTTCAAGTCTCTGAAGAAAGAAATTGAAGAAGACCTCAGAAGATGGAAAAATCTGCCATGCTCATGGATTGGCAGGATTAATATAGTAAAAATGACCATCTTACCAAAAGTAATATACAGATTCAATGCAATCCCCATCAAAATCCCAACTCAATTCTTCATAGAGTTAGAAAGAGCAATTCAAAAATTCATCTGGAATAACAGAAAACCCAGAATAGCTAAAACTATTCTCAAGAGTAAAAGAACCTCTGGGGGAATCAGTATCCCGGACCTCAAGCTGTACTACAGAGCAATAGTGTTAAAAACTGCATGGTATTGGTACAGTGACAGGCATGTAGATCAATGGAACAGAATTGAAGACCCAGAAATGAATCCACACTCCAATGGTCACTTGATCTTTGACAAAGGAGCTAAAACCATCCAGTGGAAAAAAGATAGCCTTTTCAACAAATGGTGCTGGCTCAAGTGGAGGTCAACATGCAGAAGAATGCAAATTGACCCATCCTTATCTCCATGCACTAAGCTCAATTCCAAGTGGATCAAGGATCTCCACATAAAACCAGACACACTGAAACTAATAGAAAGGAAACTAGGGAAGAACTTTGAACATATGGGCACAGGGGAGAATTTCCTGAACAGAACTCCAATAGCTTATGCTCTAAGATCAAGAATAGACAAATGGGACCTCATTAAATTACAAAGTTTTTGCAAGGCAAAAGACACTGTCAAAAAGACAAAGCGGCAACCAACTAACTGGGAAATGATCTTTACTAACCCTACATCCGACAGAGGGCTAATATCCAATATATACAAAGAACTCAAGAAGTTAAACTCCAGAGAGGCAAGTAACCCTATTGAAAATGGGGTACAGAGCTAAACAAAGAGTTCTCACCTGAAGAATATCTAATGGCTGAGAAGCACCTAAAGAGATGTTCATCATCCTTAGTCATTAGGGAAATGCAAATCAAAACAACCCTGAGATTCCATCTCACACCAGTCAGGATGGCCAAGATCAAAAACACAGGAGATAGCAGTTATTGGCGAGGATGTGGAGAAAGAGGAACACTCCTCCACTGCTGGTGGGATTGCAAGCTGGTACAACCACTCTGGAAAGCAGTCTGGCGGTTCCTCTGAAAACTGGGCATGACACTCCCAGAGGATCCGGCTATACCACTCCTGGGCATATACCCAGAGGTTTTACCTGCATGCAATAAGGACACATGCTCCACTATGTTCATAGCAGCCTTATTTATAATAGCCAGAAGCTGGAAAGAACCCAGATGTCCCTCAATGGAGGAATGGATTCAGAAGATGTGGTATATCTACACAATGGAATACTACTCTGCAATTAAAAATAATGAATTCACGAAATTCCTAGGCAAATGGTCAGAACTTGAAAATATCATCCTTAGTGAGGTAACCCTATCACAAAAGAACACACATGGTATGCAGTCACTGATAAGGGGATATTAACCCAGAATCTCAGAATACCCTAGACACAATTCGCATATCAATAGATTTCTAAGAAGATGGAAGGAGAGACCCCTGGTCCTGGAAAGACTGGATATAGGGGAACGCCAGGACAGAGAAACGAGAGGGGGTTGAATGGAGAAAAGAGGGAGGGAAGGGGGCTTATGGGACTTTCGGGGAGAGAGGAAACGGGAAAGGGGAAATGATTTGGAATGTAAATTAAAAATAAAATAAAATAAAATAAAAAAAAATAAACCCCACAATGAACATTGTAGATGATATCCCTACATAAGTGTATCTCATTTTCAAGACCAAAGTTCCTTTAGCCATGCAGAGCATGGCACAGGAGACATCTCTGCATAAGGTTCTCTTGTCTCACCAGGAGAGTGCTGTAGGAGGCAGTGTGACATTGTAGAATGTCACACTGTACAGTGCATCAGGGCTTAGACCTGAAACCTCTTCTCTTCTCCCCTCAAACTCACTCCCTTGGCCATCTCATTTGGCTCCATGGCTTCCCTTGTCACAACTGTGCAGACAGTTCTTGTCAATCATATTCCAGCCTGAGGTGTGACCCACCCTCTCTATTGGAATGTTCAACAGGTACCCCTAAATTTACATGACCAAAGCCAAATTCCTAACTTTCTGCTGTAAACATTTCATTCCTCACTGAGATGCCTATTTTTCCCCATCAGTAAAGTGGTCATACTAGCTTTTCAGTGGGATCCTCTCTTCTTGGAACCCAGATCTGCTCCAATGGTGAATTCTGGCAGCTCTAACTTGAAACTATTTCTGAAATCTAATCACTTCTTAAGAGCTCAATCCCTATTACCTTGGTCCAAATATCCATCACTTGGTGCCTGGAATATATCAATATCCCCTTAACCAGACTTCCTGTAGCTGTGCTTTGCTTACATATCCATTTCTAACAGCAACCAGAAAGGTCATAGAGAATGTAACTAGATCTAGACCTTGTTAAGGTTCTATTCAAATTCCCCATGGCTTCCCAGCTCACTGAGTACAGAACAAAGGCGCCCTACTGCCTGTTACCCCCACCCCCATCTTTCTGACCTCATCTCTACTAGGCTCTTCTCTCACATTTTTGCTAGCACAGATCTCGGACTCCCTTCTAATCCTCAAGCTTGCTCCTACCCTTGGCAAAAGTCTTCTCTGCCAGGAAAGAACTAACTCAGCACATTTAAGTGGCTTTGTTCAAATGCCACCTCCACAGGAGGTCTCAGGCCTGACTGTTTGGTTTACAGCACTTGTCCTCCTCAACCTTCTGACTGTGCCCAATCCTGAATCTTTTTCACTTGGCTCATGCTATCACTCCCCACTTTGCCCCAGCTTTAACTTTCTAGTTGGTTTGCTTCTAGAATGAAATATCAGGGACGGGAGGGTCTTCAGTCTTTCTCCTGTACTCCTAGGACTAGACCAATGCCCAGAACAGAATGGGTTCTCTGCAGGCACTCACACAGTGAATGCTAACACAGATGCTTGACTGATGGTGGTGAGGAGGTTGTCAGGAGATGAAATTTAGAACAGGGGAATACTTTGAGGGTTAGGTAACTAGTCACAGCTGCCAAGCACTGCTGGTTAAAGGGAAAGGGACCAAAGACTAACTAAGTACACCATTCAAAACCCTATCTGGATCCAGGTCCTCCTCTCTCTGGCTTCTGGCTGTTGGAGGTGGGGTAGGACAGTGAGGAATCATGGCCTGATCTTTTCAAGGAGTTGCCCTTGCCCAGTGGCAACTGAATCACCCAACTTGTCATTTAGGAGCAATAACATTTAATAATCCAGTAGCAGAAAGGTCTGACCTGGTACCTCAATTAGGGACAATACCGAAGGGTGACCTCTCAGTCTAGACTTCAGTCCCATGGTTCCTGCTCTCTCTCCATTGACCTACTTTTCATTTCATTATTCACTGCAGAAGTCTTTCCTGGAAAGTTCCATCTCAGAATACATTTTCACAGAACCCAAGTAAGAAAATCATTTCCTTTTGTTTTCAGTGAGGCCCGTTCAAGCAACATTCAATAAATATCTACAGTTGTCCCAGCATTGACACAGTGCTCTGGGGATCACAGTGGTAAGTGTGGTAAAACTGTCTACATGAGGTTTGCTAGATGAATAAGTCAGGAAAATACAATTACAGAGAAATGTAATAAAAATACAAAAGGGGTAGGCTTGGGACACATGGTCACCCACACTGCAAATGGCTAAGCAGTATGGAGACAGAGAATGGGCAGGCCACTATGGAGGAATGGTGAGATATGTAGCTTGGGGGTGGGGTGGGTGGCATCCATTCCAAGATGAACTATTGAGTTATTATAGTTATATTGTCAATTTGACACAACCTACAATCACATGGGAAGATAATCTCAGTGAAGGACTGCTCTTTTGCATTGACTTGTGGGGAGTTGTCTTGATTATGTTCATTGAGACATGAAGACCTACCTGTGGGTGGTCCCACCATGGGTTTGAAACCTGGACTGTATGAGTGAAGAAAGGGATCATTGAGATCTATCTGAGCACACACTTCTGAAAGGCTCTCTCGGTTATTGCTTCAAGGAGATCACTCATTGCTCTTATTTTTATAAAAGCTCTGTTTTCTTCCTAGTGCATCCTATCTCTTTCAGTCTGGAATTGTATTTCAACATTTCCTGGTTTCAGAGTTCCCCCTCCCCCACATCATCACCAGTGAGATACACCTTAAAAGCAGGAGTGTACACAGGGTAAATAATGAGAGATAGTTAAGGGAGAAAAATAGGATGGGATACGTGTGTGTGTGTGTGTGTGTGTGTGTGTGTGTGTGTGTGAAAATATAATATATATGTTTCCTTGGTGCCCCTGAGGGACTTCAGTAAATATTTAAATTGCTTTTTAATGTTTATTGGAACATCAATTTTGGTCTTTTTGTAAGATGCTGACGAGTCTTGAGAAATCTCAGTTTCAGTGAGATTTAGTATCAGGAAAACAAGGATTCTACAAGGCCATTTAGATTTCTCTCTTTATTCAAGAAATGAGACACAGCCTTTGTTTGGGGGATACACAAACCTTCAGAGTCTACAGAGAAGACGGGTCACCATGAGCAGTACCAAAGCTGGTCTCTAACCCCTCTGGGAGGCACAGGCTGTCTCATCCCCTAAACTCCCAGTGACCAGATCTGGATTATTTCAGAACATTTCTCTTTCTGTCAGGAATCCCTTGACCTCTGTCTTTTTGTAAGTTCTGGGAGAAAACAGTCTCAGGCAGCCAGACTACATGATGCTTCTCTTTCTGTTTTATCTGAATGTGTGTGTGTGTGTGTGTGTGTGTGTGTGTGTGTGTGTGTGTGCAGACTGACCAGAGGGATTTCCTTATGCTAGGCCTACTAGACCTATACTCTATTGCTGTGCTACATATCCAGCCCATTTTAAATTTTGAGGCAGTCTCGGTAGTTCATTGGGTTGGCTTTGTACTCTTTTTAATAGCTCAGGCAGGCCTTGAACTTGGGATCTTCCTGCCTCTCCTTCCTGAGCAGCTGGCACCATAGGCCTATATTATCAGTCCCAACTTTCAATATTAATTCTTGCATTAAAGTTTCTGCCTTCTCTCCAGATCCTCCTATTGCTCCACTCTGTACTGAGGAGCTTTTCCTGGCTTTCTATTCCTAAGATCTCACTCACCTTCGCCATCTGTGAGGGAGTCTCCTTTGTCACCAGCCTAAAGGTTGGGCTTGACCTTACATTATTAGAGTTGTATGCATCTAACACCACTGACAAATGTCGCTAATACAATTTCATAATTTTGAAGACTACTTACCCCTAGATTGTCCATCACTGAAGTCTAGCATATAAGGGCTTTAGAGGAAAGAGCTTACGCCTTTAATCTAGAACCTTCAGTGCTTGGTTAAGATTCTCATTCTCTTAGAACCAAATTCTTTTGTTAGAAAAAAAACTGGGACTACCAGTACCACTTCTGAGAACTGTGATCGGCAAATGAAACATTCCTGGTAGAGCAAAAGGCCCCAATAATAATTATATGACTGCTGTTGCCAGCGAGGTTATTCTGCTTGATTCCTTACTATGGCCGCATACATGGTATTATTGATAATCACCTGGACCAACCAGCAATTTTTGCTTTAGTGACAATTTCACCCCAGGGGAGGAGGCTAAGTAATGTTTACCCATTCTTAAGGTCTCAATAAGAAATCAAAGTTTGATTGTACTAAACTTCACCCTGGGGAGCCAATGAGTTTTGGGGGGCTTGTTTGCATGGCACAGATGAAAGGTTACAGAGAGGAGTCAAAGCAGCCACCATGTAAGGGTTCACCCTGCATGGAAGACGGCTTTCCTGTGGAGCATAGATAAAGCCCCAATCCTTTCTCCCTTAGTCCTCCCTTATATATTCTGGTTTCTCTCTCAGCCCCTGAAACAACTAGGGCAGAATTGTTTATAACTGGGGGAAGTGGCTGGCTACTCCAGTGAGGGGCCAGTGGCCCTCCTTTCTCCTCCCCCACCTTCAGTTCCGGAGCACCAACAGTCAACAAACCCAGATGCAAAGATCTTTTGCAAACAGGAGCTGCTGACTTGATGAAGGCAGCTGCGGATTGGCTCAGAGCACAGTGCTGTAAACACCCACTCAGGCTATTCTGCCCCGCGGTGCAGCTCACCAGTCCATGCCAACAACGTGACAACGAAGGGATTTAAGTTCATGGAAGTCAGGATATATGTTTAGGTGCCGGGCATTGTGCCATAGGTAGAAAGATGGGGTCTGTAACCCCATCCCAACTCTGACATCCTTGGCTTCCATTTGTGTTAGGCCCTTTCCAGGAGGAGTTTCTACTTTCACAAGCTGTCAAATCTTATTGCAGGCCCAGGTGAGAAGGGTTTAGATAAGGGAAGCAGCTATCGTGCAATAGCTTCCCTCTAATTTGCATCTCAGTGAGGGCACACAGGTCAAGCTGCAGATGAGTGATGGTGGTTTCATCAGAAACAGAATATGAGACTTTGCAACAGCACTTAGGTGCTGAGGCACTTAAGTGACCTGAAGAAGTAGCAGAGGGGTGAGTCCTGCTAACTATTGGATCATCTATTTTGTTAAAACGCATTTTCAGAAGCAAATATTTGAACAAGACAGCAGACATGATGTTGCTCTCCAATGGCCTCAAGTTGAGGATGTAGAAATCAGGTCTCGAGAGGTTACCGCATAGACGGTCACAGCATGAAGATCCGAAGTCAGCTCTCCTACTTGTAGATCAGGATTGAAAAGAAAAAAGAAAGAGAAAAGAGAAGAAGAGAAAGAGCTTGCACTATTGAAATACTAAATAGAATTCTTTTTTTTTTTCCAGAATTACCTATTTCTACGTTTGCAAGTCTGTCTCCGGGGTTGCTTTTCTTAGGTCTTCTTTCTGGTTTTATTCACGACACAGGGCACAATGTCCATCATGTAATGTAAAAGGCTAAGCAGAATGGGGGATCCATTTGAACTGCTAAGGGCATCGTGGGCTGGGAAGATAGTCAGTAAGGTGCTTGCTCTGCAAGCATGAGGACCTAAATTCAATTCCTAGAAAAGTCAAGCGTGGTGGTACATGCTTGTACTCGCTGCACTGGGAAGACGGAGATAGATCCTGGGGCTCAAGGGCCAGCAGGCCACACTGCTTGATGATGGAGACCCTGGCTCAAAAGAAAGGAAAACATGATAGCACTTAAGAACAACACCCAAGGTTGACCACTGACCTCAATAGGTGCATCCTCCCTCCAACTCACACTCACACTAAAACCCCCACACCCTGGGGGAATGCAGAAGAAGGTGACCACCTGCAAGCAAGCCAAGCTTAGACATCCAGCTTCCAATGCCTCAAGAACATAAGTCTGCTGGTTAAACCACACAGGGTGTGACCTTTTGTTACATCAGCCTTTGAAAATGAGTCTATGCCCCCTGCTTCTGCCGGAAATCTAAACATTATACCTCTCCTCACGCAGTGTCTCCGCTGTTGATTCTTTTCAGCCCTTACCAAAGATCCAGTGGTCTACGCTTCTTGCAGTCCCCTAAGGTCTTTCTGGTCACCAAGGACAATAGATGAAGGTGCTAGGAGTGGGCATCATGGAAGGACCCATTGTTGGGAAGGCAAAGATGCTATGCCGTTACAGCTGATCAGCCTGGGAGGAGAAAATATTGGGTCCTGATTTGTTAAAATGTCAGTCGTGCTTAATGAGGTAGGAGAGAAGAACCAAGATTATCATAGAAGATATGTACGAAGCCAGAAGCTCATTGTAGGATCACAGGGTGAGATGAAAGAAACCCCCCAAACTTGGGTTTGACTGTGTATACCAAACACTAATTACAGTCATTTATGTGAGCAGCTTACCACTGATAGCTAATTACCATGCAGCACAATAACAATTATGTATATCATTAAATATGTATCAGATTAGTTTTATTTGATTACAATAATAAACTCCAGAAACATACAATGTCAGGCATAAAAGGAGACCTTGGCAATCAGTGTCTGGGACCACCCCTTCACTTTGCAGAGGCAGTGACACTGGCCCGTGGCGGTTGTTGAGCATGATGTTGGGACTGAAAAGTATAGTTGTGGATTTGCAACTAAATTCCCTATGGGAAATAAGAATGAGGCTGACACCCACAAAGACCACGTCCTCTCTAACTGCTCTATTTAAGTAGCCTGGCCCAGCACTATCATAACACCTTGATATAGGAGCTTCATTATAAGGATGGAACTGGAGGAAGCCCCGAGCAAGTGAAATCCAGAGTGATTATGTGCTATATGACCCATGTTTGGGTAGAGTTCAGACCCATGGAGGAATGGCAACCCCTGTCTCCCACCCTTACCCCACCCTAACCCCACCACCCTAGCAGGAGGCTCAGAGAAATAGCAAAACCTTCCTTGGGGCTCAGTGTGTAGGTCACGGTAAGGGTGTTGACAGTGTGTACAGAAAACGACTATGGCTTTCTCCCCTTTGATCTCTATGGCCCAAAGACCGCTGTCCTACAGACTGTACCTACCAAGATTAGCTAAACCTGTCTCCAGTCTATCTGTATACCGTAAACCCTGCCTTCTTCTTTATCTGTCCGTAAGAGTTCCACCTCCTTGTTCAGCTGTCTGTAATAACCTGCCTCTCAGATCACCTCTATATAAAAACATGTCGAGTTTCTTGGGCGCTCTGGCGTCTCCATCCAAGAGTACAGAGCTTTTCTGTGTGCATCTTTTCTTCATTCCTTCACTGCCCCAGTCAGGTCAGTCTGGCATCATGCGTGGGCGGGGCACTTCATGCCACTTGCCAGAAGCTAAACTTACTCTGATCATGTGTTTTCACTGCTATAGTCCCAGCAGGGTGGGAACTTGGGTTCAGTTAATGAATGAGGGAAAACCATGTCTGAATGAGGAAGTAACCAGGTCTGGACTGGTCTGAAGATAGTGTTGAGATCTCCCCAACACCAGGGTTTCAAGAGCTATGTTTCTTAACCTTTCTAACGCTATACCCCTTTAAAACAGTTCCTCATGCACTAGTGACCCCTAACCATAAATTATTTCATTGCTACTTTATAACTGTAATTTTGGTACCACTATGAATTGTAATGTAAATATCTGATATGCAGGATATTGGATTTGTAACTACTGTGAAAGGGGTTGAGACCCACAGGTTGACAAGCAGTGTTCTAGACACTTTTAATTCCTTATTATATAAGGACTACACAAGATACTTTGAAATACACAGACTCCACACCATCCTCTAGCAATTCAAGTTTGGTCAATCCAGGTAGAGTTCTAGGAATTTGTTTTTTGTTTTTTGTTAAGTCTTTAGAAACTTTATGTGTTTGGTAGCTTTTAAAACATTAGAGAGTATGCCTATCAACACACAACCTGATAGAAACAGAGAAAAATCTTAATTTGGTAATGGCTAAGGAGGAAAATTCAGTGCTAGGGGCAACTGGATGGCTTAATGAGTCTGTTGGAGGTGACGTGCCAGCACCTGAGGAAGACAGCTCAGAGTGGCCTGGTGGGAAATTACAACAGGTCACACACAGCTAGCAGCGACAGGGGTGATGACATGGGGCTTGTAGAACCCTCTGTATATACAGAGCACACTCTCAGTGGAGAGGCAGGCTAGCCTTTCTAATTGCTTATGCTCTAATTTATATTAAATGCAATGTGCAGTCCATCGAAAGACAAAGCCTCTGAAAGCTTCCTGTAACCCTTAGTGGTGAAATTGCTGGGTGGTGACCAGTTTGTCTGAGAACAAAAGGTTCCCTGGAATGGAGACACCTGGGCGACAACTGTGGCTTACAAGCACTGTGCCTGATTGCCCATCCTTTTAAGCCTGTCCCGCAGTTTAAGTTCTCACACTGATCTATTTTGGGTGCTTACTAACATTTCATTTTTCAGGGTGGAGCCATCGATCTGTTGGCTTTTCAGTGTGTCTTCCTTCGTTTGGAATCACAAGACAGTGAGTGCCGTGTGTGTTGTTATCGTTCTCATCGGTCAGTAGACTTCTTTTATGTGGCTGAGGCAGTCTGTTTATCCATTCCCTAGGCAACTTTGCAAAAAATAATTCAACTTCATTTTATCAATTTTTGTTTTTGTTTATTTCTAATCCTTTTGGAGAACTTCAAATGTAAGCATTGTGTCTGCATTACCCAAGGCAATTTTCACTGGGAAAACTGCAGGGAGCTTGTGAGTAACTTTCTTATGTACATTATCTGCCGGAGTCCTAGCACCATTATCTCTGGTCCTATGAATAATGTGGATTGTCCATATGAACTTCTGCTACCTTCTCTTAAAATTGTTTCACATATAAAACTGTATGACAAGCAAGGATGGCATCTTGGGGGCAATTGGAGGCCACACAACTATTGATGGTGGACTACTATGCTGGTTAATTTTTGTCAACTTGACATAAATCAGAGTCACCTGGGAAGAGGGAGCCTAGGTTGAAGAATTGCCTTAATCAGATTGGCCTGTGGGCATGTCTGTGGGGCAAATGGATTGCTTCTTGATGTGGGAGAGTCTAGCCCATCATGAGCATTCCTGGATGGGTGGGCCCGAGCTGTAGAAGCAAGCCAGTAAGCAGCATTCCCCTCTGCTTTAGTTCCTGCCTTGACTTCCTTCCATGGTGGATTGTAGCCTGGAAAACTTGTATGATGAAATAAACCCTTTCCTTCCCAGGTTGCGTCTTGTTAGTATTTTATCATAGCAGAAGAAAAGAAACTAAGGTACTTATTCTGGAGATCTTGCACCAATTTTAGGCAGGCACAATTTGGCCTGGAAGTAGAGACTTGGGACCATGTCGGGGATACCAGGAAGTAGAGGTATGAAAGAAGATGTGAGGTAAAAAACCGAAAAATGTGCCCAAGGCCTTGGAGAGCTCTCTCATTGTAAAGCACCCAGGTTAAGCAGATCAGATCTAGGTCAACAGAGTGGCTGGCAAAAGCATCACTCCCCATTATATGCATAAAACTCATTTCATCTCCTTGAAAAGGCAGGAGCTGGAGTCACTTCAGGCTAATGAAAGACTTAAGGTGAGCAAAGTGGAGGACAGTCACACCTTGCATCTGACAGCTGTCTTCAGACCATCAAGGCAAATCCCAACGTTTCCTTCTTTGTTTGCCTTTTCCAAGAATAGGCTGCCCAACCCAGGCACCTGCAGCTTTCCTGTCGTTTCCCAAGCTGCTGACATTTTCTCCAGGTCAGAGACACTGCATGCAAATACCTGTCTATCTATTCACGCCTGCCACTCAGGCAGTGAGGCAAAAAATCTGGACTCAATCCCTGCCTTGGGATAATTGCTTAGCAAACAGGATGCACATAATCCATTTTCATTATTAATACTCCAGTTAGGAGCCAGACTCTGTGTTTGGTTTTTCATAATGAGAGCGGCCTTACAATGGGGGTGATGCAATCTACCATTCAGCTCACAGCACTGTGAGGAGGAAAAAAAAAAAAAACCCAAAACCCTCCTGTGGCAGATTTAGATTCTAGGCATTTCTGTTCCTGTAAAGCAGCGGGCTAGATGAGCCCACTATTGAAGAGTAAGACGTGCTGATTTTCTTGCCTGGGTGATTTTGTAAAAATGTCCTGCCTGCTCATTTGCTTATTGTTCTTAATCTCCACCCAATAGGTCCTTCGAAGGCATCTGCCCCTTACCACTGCACACCCTGGAAGCAAAACTGCTGGCATGAAATAAGAGTTTGAAAATGATTGTCAAGCAGTGCTAATTCAGATGTAACCAGCGCAACTCCGGTGGCCGGCTCAACCACACAGCAGAAACCTGGTTAGATTTTAAAGGTTATTTTTTTTTTTAAATGTGCAAACTAGAGGTACTTCCTGGAGAGAGTTGAAAGAGTTCTCCGTGGATTCCCTTCTCCTCCACAACTTTCATTCCATCTCAGTGGAAAGTAGTTTGCTATTAAAAGGAAAGATAATCCATTATCACTATGAGTCCTGAACTGCCAGGGGGAAGCCCGCAGCTGGCTGGAAGGAAGGGCTGATAACTTGCATTTAAAGAAGAAAAAAAAAATCAATTGCCAGTTGGTGTCTTGCCATCATTCAGAACTAAAGCATAAATGTGACCACAGGTGTAGGGACTGGGTCCCTTGGAGGCTTTGCAGTGGGATTTGAAGTCTTCCTATTTACCTCTGGATGGTTACTTTGAGCCCTGTTTGGATCCACGGTGACTGAGTTGGTTATTTTTATCAGGTTCTTTGGTGACAGGTGCCCAGGTTACAAGAAACAAATTGGCACTAATTGGACACTCCTGTTGGCATCTTGGCAGAAGAGTGCGTGCATGGCTTGATCTGGGAAGCTGTGCATTAACAGGAAGGGGAAACCTGTGCCGGACATGGCCAAGCTGTTGGGTGGCTCTTGTTTATTTGGATTTGCTTGCATTAAGAACAAGAGGGATGCTAATTTTCATCAGTATTCTAGTGTTATGGGAGCAAGCACACGTATACATGTCTATCCTAGAGAGAACCCTTCAATGATAGTATACTTAAGAAATCCTTGTCAACCGTTTACCAGGATAATTGATGTGGGATATGGTCCAGTGGCACCACAAGGGTGGCCACATGGTTTCTCAGTGGGCAGGGTCGTTGTAATTTTTTTCACCAGTATGCTTGACAACCAGTCTGTCTCATAGTAGAGGATGCAGAATAAACAACTGTGAAGCAAATACATATTTGTCGAATGGCTGAATGTAGTCCCCATCCTTGTAAGTGAATCACCATCCTTCCAACTTGGGTCTTCAACATGTAGACTTAGACCAGATGTTAGCACTTGTCTAAGCAAACTGCCCTCCTTGTTCAGATGAGAAGTACCAAGCAGAATCCCCCTGTTGGCTATCTCTGTGCTCTTTCTCAGAAAGAGATTTCAGAACACAGGATGCTGCTGCTAATGAACAGACCATGTAGAGAGAAACCTGGCTTCTATCTTAGGAGTCTCCCCTGATTATGTGGCCTCTAGAAAATCACTTAACGTTATTGGATTTCTGCTGTGCCTAGTCTATTTAAGAAGACCGACAAGTCGCCAGGCAATTATGATAACTAATGCTACCTTTGGCTAATAGGGGAGAAAACCTGGAAGAAAAGGACAAAAATACTAGGCCATGTGGGGGTAAATTATCTTCTGGTTATAAATAATCAGCATGTTGAATTAGAACAGGGCAGGTTCCTAGGAAGGAGCTTGATTTAATAAGACTTGAGAGTCCCCATAGCTATTTCAGAAGAGACTCACCCAGCATACTCTAACGGTCCACCAGGGGGGAGTAGAGGTCAATTTCTTCTGTACCTGAGGAGGTGGAGTGATTTGTGTTTTCTAATTAAGAGGAGGGAAGGCTGTGGTCAATGCAAATTTGAGGTGTCCTTGTCCTATGGTGGCTTTATACTGGTGGCTTCTGTATGCAGAACAACCAAAGCTTTGAGTTGTCACTGAGAACCAAAGCAACCTTATATCTGTGTGGTAATTTTCCAGAAGTAGAAGTCTAGAAGAGAAGAATGATAGCAGGATGGTTTCCTGCTTATAGATAAGTTGTGTATTCCAGTATCCACAGCAAAGAACACAGACAAAGTTAAGCAGACTTTTGGGACAGCAAGTAGCCAAACTGAGGAAGCTGGTTTTTCTGGATACAGATACCCCTGAATATTCATAAAGTGGACAGAAGACTAACAGAAGAAAATATAGTCCAAGCAGATGACCAGAGATAAATGCTGCTAGCAGGCTCTTTGGGAAGCTTCAAGAGAAAACTCTAGTTTGGTCTACCTGGAACTCTGGAGGAGTACATCATGTTCAAAGATGAATATTTTTATCTGGATAAGAGAGTAACTCTAA
The DNA here is from genome assembly GCA_036184795.1 of Tokudaia tokunoshimensis. Classification (NCBI taxonomy): domain Eukaryota; kingdom Metazoa; phylum Chordata; class Mammalia; order Rodentia; family Muridae; genus Tokudaia; species Tokudaia tokunoshimensis. The sequence continues at coordinate 145,434,574 of BTHU01000001.1, read as the reverse complement.
TCCTAGCTTGGCAAATCTGTCTTCCCATTGTAGGATGTTAGAAAAGGTCATCCAGGATTCTACTAGATTTTGCTAATTACACATACAATAAAGAAGGCTAATGGGACTCTAATATCTCATTGCATTCTGGGTAAGAAGCCCTTCTTAGTGCAATGTTATGGGCCGATTATTATTGCAGGTTGTGACTATCAAGTAGCTGGCATTGGGGAGTGCCTTTGAAACAACAGAAGGCCACATTGTTGTGCTCAGCTGAAATAGAGAGGGAGATCATAGTATGTGTGTGAACCCAGTTATTCCTATTGAGCCAGGATTTATGTACGACTTTCCCGTGCCAGGCTCTGCATCTGTATTGAATCATTCAGTCCTAAAATTTGGATTGGATTTTTTTTTTTAGAAAAACTATCTCTATTTTATAGATCAGGAAATTGAGGCACAGATAATTTGCCTAAGGCCACACAACAAATAAAGGGCTCAGATTCTAGCTGAGTTGTACATTGTGGTACTAGTGAACATGACATGGAAAGCTGTTATAGGGAGAATCATGCACAGATTATTTTCAGACAAGAAAAGGCTCATCTACTTCATTGGCTTTGGCAATAGCCTGGTAGGGTTAAGGGTTAAGAGGTAGGGTGTGTTGGCCAAGGGAAGGTAGACACAGTTGCTTTGAAAGAAGAAATACTATGGTCAAGCTCTGTAAAAAGGGATCATCCTTGAAGACAGTATGTAGTTATTAGACATCAGCAACTTGAATTTGAGGATGTCGTCTGCTAGGGGTTGTTTTGGTATCTGTTTATCATTTTGAACAACTGAGTTCTTAAATTGGAGGCCCTTTCATCTAGGCTAATAGCAAGCAAGAAGAAAGCTGTTGAGTGCATGTGTCTGCCTGTCTTATCTGAGTTATGTGATGTGAGTCATTTTTAGTGTGCCTGAATTTTCTCCCACAGCTCTGTACCCCCTTCTTCCATGGGCCTTTTCTCCAACATTAAGAAGTGTACCTACTTAGCTAATTGAATCCTGGATTCAAGAGTTCAGTTCGCCCTTAGTAACCTTCAGACTAGAGGGTGTGGGAGCAAATAGCTCTGTCTCCCCAACTCTCGTAGATGAACCTGGAAGCTGTGTCTTAGAGCTTTCTAGAAGGTCTCCAGGTTCTTTGAAACCAGGGCTGAGTTCACCCTTTATTGGTTCTCTCAGATAACTGTTTCATACCCCAATCGCTGATCTGGGTGTTCTGGAATTGTCTCTCAAGTAAATTAATTGCACCCAAGGTCCTGCACCAGGCCTTGGCTCCTCTTTGAAAAGGGGAGCACATGAACCCTCAGAGCTGACAGTGGTGGAAGTGGAAACTCAATAGAAAAGATTACCTAGGAATATAAAAACCCAGAGAGGAGACAGAATCAGAGAGGTGCCCTCTGTCCCCTGAGAACTCTCCATTTAGACCCTGGGGATGTTAGAATCAGAGTTTTCCTTTAGTTAAGGGAGATAGTTCTTTCCTTTGACTGATCCCCACAGGGAGATGTTTTTATCTGGTGAGTGATGAGAAAGGCCATCTATCCTGAGGATAGATGTCTGACCTTGGCTCATGGCTCTGTGAACCAAGAAGAGAGGATGATGAGATTCCTAGCACACACAGAAACCAGAAACCTGCTTCCTACATTTTGGGAACTAAATGAAATGCTCTCTCCCTCTAGAACTGGAAAGAGTTCTAGAGACAGCTGTGAGCAATAGAAAGGCCAGGCTATAATAGTTTGCTTCTCCTGCCTAGTCGGTGTTTGGGAATTATCTTACTCAGGGCTCTTCTTGATGCAGGTTTTTAAAGTTCTGTCAGCATCTGGCTCCTGGGAGAAGAGGGTCTAATGAAAAGCAGCTGGGCAGCAGGAGCAGGGTGTGGCCATGGGCCAGAGCCATTGCTGATTGGAGACTCCAGTCAAGTAAAACATGGCATCTTACTAAAGTGCCTAGTCTTTGTGTGATTATGCTGTAACTTGGACTTGTAAGTGCTAAGATTTAGTCCAAAATGCAGGGAGCATATTCTACTGTTTTGTTTGATTTTAGGAACCATGCTTGCACAGAACTCTGACACACTGAAGAATATCTAAATATTGAAGCTTAAGACCTGTGAAGTATAAAGCAATATATGTTGGTTTCCCCTTCCTCTTGGTATTGTGTTTTTCCCTCATTCAAGTTAAGAAACATTTGGGACTAGAAACAGAAAGATCTGTACTGTCGTTTCTATAGGTGATCACATTGGGTTAGAGGATGTTACTGCTGCATCTAGATTTGGAAAGCTATGCTTACAAGGATAGAACACACAAGATAGATGCTGAACTGGCTCATATCAAGGAGCAGCTCTGCCTGCATAAACCAGGTCAACTGTAAGGCTAGAGAAGGTTCTCTGGCATGCCTCTAGAGGGAGACACTGGGCTCCTACCTGGTCTCACTTAGGAGGGTGAACTCATTCAGTTCTCTAGCATGTTAGCAGACAGGTGAGAGATCAGGGGCTTGGCTGTGAATAGTCAGGGTTGTTTGTTGATTGGCTTGCTTTTAATTATTGATATCAGCAATTAGACACAGGGTCAGAAACAAGTTAGCATTCTTCCTGGTCTCTATACATGTAGAGGCAGCCCATTCCTATTTTACAAACTAGAACAGAAACACAGCAGAAAGAGAGAGAAATTCTCTTAATGGGATATATTTATCTTGTAAAGGAGAAGAATCAAAAGAAGAAATATCATTAAATTCAGCCATGCATCTAAAAACCATATCCCTCACACAGCAGTGTCGACGGCACCATTGTCTAGGTCTACACCATCCAGGTGTGGGTAACTTACACTGCCGTGTTCACACTGACTGTATTGACTGATATCACATCTCTCTAAAAATGTCAAGGTTGTTAACGCATGGCAGTATCTGAAGGCCTGTCATGGAAACAGGGCAGGGTGGTCCAACAGCTAACCACAAACAAACAGTCTTTGTTCCATCTCATTATCGTATCAGAGGAATTCTTCCTCTCCAAACCCTGAAAAGATTACCTAAAAAATGTAAGTAAATGTTTTTAAGCAGATTGGCAGTTTTGGTGCAATATGTCTAGGTATGTATTTGGAGGCTAGAAAAAATTATGTTCCTTCTCAACTCATTTGATTCTGTGAAAGGCATCACAGATCAATACACAGCTTTCTTTTGAGTAGAATGGGGAACAATTGTTCTAAGTATAGTCAACTCTTGAATATATGCATCATATAAATGCATAAGAGTATCCTAGATCATAGGCCTTCTATCTTTAAGAGTGTGTGTGTGTGTGTGTGTGTGTGTGTGTGTGTGTGTATGAATGATTGAAACTTCAGTGATAATGGTAAGAACTTCAAAGCCTTTTGATGTTCTCAGGCAAGAAGAAGAGAACATATAATGAGTGTGTCCTAGAGATCTATATATTAATAAAATAGTGTCTGTAATTGACAACCCTATATTAGATACAGATGGTCTATAACTCAGAACAATCCAACCTACAAATATTGAGCTTTATAATAATGCGAACATAGTACATATTCAGGGGAGTCTACACTTTGGATTTTTGATTTGCTCTTCTCCTGGGTGACTAATAGGTCATATCATACTCTTTGGCAGTGCTGGCCTGTGGCATTAAGTCACAATACCCAGTCAGACAAAGGGACTGAAATTCTACAATATTCTGTGTTCCCTCTTTTGGCAAGATAGTGTGATGTTTAGTCTGCACTGTCAACTTGATGAGATTCAGAAGCAACATGGAAACTCATCTCTAGGTGTGTCTATAGGTTGTTTCCAGGAACATTTAAATGAGGGAAGATCAACCAGGAATAAAGGCAGTACCATCTCACAGGCTAGAGCTGTGGGCTGATTGAAACAGAGAGAGTGAACGGAGTCTCTCTCTCTCTCTCTCTCTCTCTCTCTCTCTCTCTCTCTCTCTCTCTCTCTCTCTCTTAGATACAAGGTACTGCCTCATATTCCTATAGCCAAGCCTGGTGGGCTGCACTTCAAATAATTCATCAATCAAGTACTTTTTCTTAAGTTGCTTTTGTGAGATATTTTGTCACAGTAATGTTTACTTTTCTAATACATTCAAGTGTATTAAGCTTATACATTTTTTTGACTTACGCTATGTTTAAACTTACAGTGGATTTCCAGGAGATGAGAGTCAACTATCCTAAGTTAAAAACTATCTAGCCTTACAATGCCTTGCTTGCATTGCCTTCCCCAAAACCTAACTCATCCATCCTCCTTTCCTCACCATATGTACATCTTCTGTGTCCTTTCTCTCTGCTTTTTCCTCTGCATTCTTTGGTGAAGCTGGTTAAATGTAATGAGCAGTAATCATGCTACAGTCTAAACACTAAGCTATCTTGAAATTTCTTCCAACTAACAAACGTCCATTCCTTTTGAATTTCAGGCAGAAAACAGCCAGCTTCGCTGCTGAATGTAACACAAATGGCCTGGTAGACTTCAGATAGCTCCTGGTAGACTTCTTGTTCTACTCTGAAATCTCATGAGACTGGCCTTCACCAACTGGAATTTTGCCTGCATTCATGTCTTCCCAACTCTACCAGAATGGCCTGTTTAACTCTGTAGAAAGCATCCTAGAGCCCCAAACTCTTCCACAAGTCTACCTCAAAACAGTTATGAAACACATGGTCAGGTTGATCACAGCAGCCACCATGCTTCTTGGTGGCAGTGACTCTATATTAGTTAACTTTCCTTGTAATTGTGTCAAAAAATAAAAATAAAACCTGACAGGAACGACTGAATGGAGGGGAGATGGATTTGGGCTCATGATGTCAGAGAACATAGCCCATCAGAGCAGGAAGCATGACAACCAAAACAGCTTGATTCATGGTGGCAGGAGCTCAACACAGCAGCTTCTCACATGGTGCTACCAAGAATCAGCAAGTTTGGTCCAGAGCTATGGCCAGCCTCTAACACTTAGAGGCCTGCCTCCAGTGACAAACCTCTACAAACCATGCCTCCCACTCCTATGGCTTCATAGTACAGCCAACTGGTGATCAAATGATCACTTTAACCTGTGGTGAAAGTTTACATTAAAATCATACATCTTCTGCCTTTGCTTTGTTTGTTCACTGACTGAATAGAGCCCCAAAGACCATATTGAGTTGGAACTTTGAATTTTTGTTTTGCTTCTGCCAAGGCAGCCAGGGTAAACAAGCACCGTATGTTTACTAGAGGGGAGAAACTTTCAAGCCCTCTCCAAAGCAGTGTAGACAGCTCCAGAGATGGTCTTTCTTTTACAGTTTTCAACAAATGAATAAATAATTGGTTGGTATCAATATTTAAGTGTGAGTTCCACTCCAGGAAACCCCTCTGCTTATGTGTATTCAGCTTTTAATTTCTTAATGGCAAGAAGACTTACTTATGTTCATCAGAGCTTTTCTTTTAAGTAACAGAAAAATAACTCCAAATGGCTTAAACACATGGGCCATTTATTATCTCAGTAAGTTTTCCATAATATGAAAGCTTGGGTAATCAACATATTTGGCAGCTCAACATTACCTAGGACTCAAGTTCCTAAGTTTTTCTGTCCTCGTGTTCTCTCTCTCTCTCTCTCTCTCTCTCTCTCTCTCTCTCTCTCTCTCTCTCTCTCTCTCCATATATATAGAGAGATATATGTAGCCCAAGGCTGGCCAGTCTTCCTGTCTCAAGTAGCCCAAGTGCTGGCTCAGGAATGTGTGCCATTATGCACACATTAGCTTTAGCCGTCCTCTGCATGTCAACTTATCCTTGGGCCAATGCTCTTGTTTGTATAGGAAAATTCTGTTTATGTCCACAGGGCTCAGTGCTGAACACATGCAAGGTAGTGAGCAGTCACAGGGCAACTACTTTTGCTTTATATCTCTCTGCATTACAGCTTACTCAGCATGTGTAATTCTTAGCAGTTCTCAGATGTAATTTGCAGGAGGTGCACAATCTATTCATTCATGGTTACTGTACAAGCTACCTACATCCAGCTTTATAATCATACTCAACTACATACATGATCTTGATCTGTAAGGATGCTGAATATAGTGAGGCAGAAAGAAGATGAATGGTATCCGAGACTCTGAATTGGATTTAATAAAAGGTTTCTTCTTCTCTCCCATCAAATGGCATCTGTGGGCTGGGACTCTACAATGAAGTGGCAAGAGTATGGACCATCAGGAGAGTCTCAGATCACAGGCGTTGCTCTGAACTGTCAATACACAGATATGGTGGCAATCAGACTTTTAGGCAGTGCTATTCTGGATCTGACATTCCCCAGTGGTGGTAAATACTTTTGCCACTTCTGTAGTGGCAGTTTCTGTGCCCTGTCTGGAGACACTGCCAAGAAAAGGGTATGATTAGCTCCCTACCAACTTGAGACACAGGTTATAGAAGAATGGGAGATGGCTTAGGGACAGGAAGTATTTCACCTTTGTTTATGTAATCACTTGTTTCTATTGCTTGATTTCTTAGACTCCCCCTATCCCCACCCAGATTTCTAAAAAGAGAATTTTACTGTGAAGCCTTAAGTTTTGACAAGTCTAGAACTTGCTGTGTTGACCAGGCTGTCCATGAACATTTGTCAATCTTCCTGTATCCTGAATTTAGGGATTTCAAATGTGCCTTACCATGGCCATCTCTTGATATTTTTTAGAAATTGATTCACCCACTTAGGCACTTTTGAAGGTTGACAGGAAATTTTTGCTAATTGGGCTATTTACCTGCAGTTTTCTTAACAGGGTTTGATGCATATCCGTTTGGGGGTGGTCAGTCATGACAGCACCTTCCTCCACTCTCTAGAGACTGCAGCTCATTTGTAGAGAGTTGCTATTTGGGTCTCTTTGCATTTCCAGTTGGTCCTAGGATGACACCCAAGTATCTAATTTCCATTTATCCCATGATACTTTAATATTTGGGAAACAAATCTCTCACTCTACTAACTCTAGCATGCAGGTTTGTCCAAAGCCTTGTCCCTCATTACACTGGAGCTGTTGGCTCCTCTCACATCCTCTGGAAACAGGTGTAAAGTCAGCATCATAATGTTGTTCGAGGGAAGCAGCTGATGTCCTTCCTCACTTCTTCTGGAGGGCAGGGGCCCCTCATCATAGGAACAATTAACTCTCTGAAAACATTCCCTTTAGCCACTCCTCCCTTTATTATCTGGCCTTCTATTTCCCCAAGGCTCTTTGGAAGAGTGTGAAGGACCTTGAGCTCCATGTACTGTGGGGTTTTGCCTTACACCTCATTTGTGAGAAGTGCAGTTTTATCTTAGCACCCAGTTATATGAACCTGGAAACATCAATGGATCAATGGAACAAGAAGCTTCTGAGTCTGGACACCTCTTCCTTTGATCCCAGAATCCTCATTCTTGGGGTATCACTCTGAAATCTCACTCATCAATGCTAGAGAGTAATAAAACTGCCACAGACAAATCAATGTCTATTATTAACTAGGGGCAAGGTCTTAGTGCTCATGGCCATGGTAGAGAAAGGTGATGTATGACCAAATTCAGAAGACAGATACTCAGTGACATCTGCTAATTAAGCATGCAGCATCTATCAAATGATAATGACTTTAGAAATCTCAGAGTCAAGGATTTCTGCCAATAAATTCGATGTACCCTCAGAATCATTAAGCTTTTGAATGGCAGAATTTGAGGAAGGGTGGATAGTGGTGCACAGATGGTAATAATCGGAATGAAGATGGGTTGGGGATGAAAGGTGTTTAGCCACCAGGACCTTAAGGACTGTCAGAATGCTCATGGTTTTCACCTGCTAACAACCAGCAGGTGAGGGGCCACCTCTCTCTGGGCTTTTTCTCCCAGGGGAGTTTTCTCCACGTTCAAGTTTGATCAGGCATGATGCATCTCTTTTTCTCATGGTTGCTCAATATCCCATGTCTTCTTAGACATGCTTATTGGTTCCTTGTTTCCTTTCATCTGTGGAGAGGGCACTGTTGATTGCAACCGGCTACCCAGCATGTTCTTGGGCCTTTGTGCAAACCTCCTTTTCCATCATGACCTGTGAGGTCTTGCTGTCAGCTTCCCACTGTCAATCAAGTTGAATCATGTCAAATTATACAGTGCTACACTCAGCCACAAAAGCTGGATTGAGACCTAAAATTTCATTTTCACATGCTTCTTAAGCCAAGACCTCTTTTTTCAGGTCTCTAGTAGTGTTGAAAAGAAAGTGGATACTAAGGGCCAAACAAGTTGGATAGGAGGTCAAAGTAAAATACCTTTCCATAGGTCCTGCTGAGTCAGGCCACTGTACTTCCCAGACCAGCTCTGAGGTTCTGTTTTTTTGGATGACAGTTTATAAAGTATTCTCTCTGTCCTTCTTAAACAATGTATTATTGATAAGTTTCTATGTATTTGTTTTGTGTTGAACATTATGGTCAGTATCTCAATCTCTCCTTTCCTGGCTTATTTTAATATATAGGTTTGTCTATGTCAAATCCTCTATAGAATGACAGATTTTTCAAAAGTCACTGCTTGAGAGATTGGGCTGTAGTCTGAACATATACTGGGGCTATTCAGGATACACCCAGTACAGGGCATGTATGCATCTGTGGCCCTATAGGTTCATAGATCTAAATAGAGTACACATGGATATGCACACATTTTATGTCTATAGTCATGTTCTGAGGATGGAAAGACAGTGCTAGGAAGGCAGAGCTCAGGAGGTATAAGTGTTCACAGCCTCATTCCTGAACTTAACTTCCATAAGTCTGATGATGTTGATCTTTTATAGGTTGGGGTTGGCTCAGATGCAGATGGGAGGGAAGAAGGGAGGGTGTGGTGACTAGAGGAACTTTCCATTATGAATACACTCAGAAGCTTAAAGCTCTCAATGCGACGATCCTTTTCTCAACTGTGTCCTTGCCAAAGCCTAGATTCTTTTCTTTCTAGGAAAGGAGAATAGATAATTGTCTGTCTTTGTGACATCCCAAGGTAGATTCTATTAAGGAGACCATATGAAATGGATAGTAACCATGTATTCTCAGTCGTGCTTCAAGACTGGTTCTCAGATTTTTGGACTTTTCAAAACTTAAATTATTGTAGTTCACACATTCATATGCCTCCCATTTCTGGAGTGCTTTATATGCGCACATGCCGGGGAGCTTTCCAGTTTTTAACTCACCAGGAATGTTTGATGATTGCTCTCACTTTACAGGGGTGAAAACTGAGATATGAAAAGGTAAGTGACTTACCCAAAGTACCACTGCTGAGGCACGGGAACAGATTTTGGACTTACGTAGTCTAGTTTGGGGGACAGAACGTATAGTCATTCTGCCAATTTGTTGCCTTCTTGCCTTCCACGTTAGAAGCCAAGGGGGTCTCTAGGTACAGTCCCCCACCCCAGAAGCTTACTGATCAAGATACCTGGAACTTGTAGAAAAGGTGCCATCAGAAACTTACCTGTCCTTTGTTTTCTCTTTCCTCCTGGTGGGTAATATATCACCAGGAAGGCAAGGATATAATCTCATCCTAGCATTCTGTGATACAGATCTAATAATGTGTAATGGGAGAACAGGATGTACTTGATCTTAATTTGTAGTTACTCAGGGGTCCATGCCGAGGCACCTGTAGAGTGGTTTTCTTTGATGACATCACCTGGTTTCTTGAGTTCTAAAACAAGTTATCACACACAAGTGACTTAAATGACAGACTCTTAGATCCATCACTATTTCTTTTCTTTCTTTTTTTTCACGATTTATGCCATTTTGTATCTTTAGGTATCTCAGTTGTGGAATTGCAAGTCTGAGACTGGCATGGCCAGGTTCTGGTGAGGACCCAGTTCTTGACTTGCAACTGCCTCTCCTCTTGTTCCATCTTAATATAGTCAAGAGTAGAGAGAGGAAACAAGCTCTCGCCATCATGAGGTGCCTCCAAACTCATGATTACATCACCTTCTAAAGCCCACATCTCAGGACACTTGGGGTCTGTGGGGCTGGAAAGCAGTGAAACTAAGGGAATAAGAGTGGGGTCAAGATGTGTCAAGACCCAGAAAATCTCGTCCTGGGACCAGCAGGAATAGGGCTGTTTTTTTCCTTGCTCTGAGCCTGCATGTCTCAACGCACATAAACCTTATGACCCCTGCCTCCACCACCCTGGGGTTGTCACATAGCCTGGCAGCCAAATTACAAGCTTAATTTCCCCTCTCCCTCTAAGAACAAGTTCATCAAGCACCTGGAATCCCTCTCCATACACATGAAGTATTCCTAGCACCTCAGTCCCAGCCAATGATGTACTTACCCTGAAAACCCCTACCCACTCCCCAAGGTTTATATAGCCCTTGTTACCAACAATAAGGAGAGCTGTTTCATTCTGTCTCTGGAGAAGGCTATTTCTCCCACACTCACACAGACAGAGATCCTGTGGAGCCCAGTTGTCAGGATAAGCTTAGCTCCTTCCAGTCCATCATGCATGCGTGCAGTGGTACCTGGATATCCTGAGGGCAGAAGCAGACCTGAGCCAGCAGGGTCTGATTTCAAGAAGTAAATTTGGTGACAAAACAAACATGCAGGTCCTAGGCTAGACGGCTTATTCTCCTTGTTATGGTTCTTTACTAGGGGCTGTCTATTGCAATGTGTCTCTCTAATGTAGCTTTGTTTGGGCCTATGTGAGGAGTTTAATTAGTTTAAGAGATATTTTAAAAAAGAAAAATTGGAATTTGGCCTTCAGGATGGTACACCACTCTATTCTTACTCCTTACATCTGTCATTCAGCAAAGTATATTTGCCCAAATACTCTAAGGATGCAACTGCCTGAATTCTGAACACTCTCTCACATGCCCCTCAAACTTTTCTCATCTTCTGCTTATGAGGTAATCTACCATATGCATTTCCATCTTGCCCAAGCATTTCTCTTCTAAATAATTCATGAATGGAGGGACCTGGCAGGTGGAGGTCAGGTCTCATATTTCAGGATGTGTGTTAGGTACAAGGATTTGTGTATGTTCCTGAAGGCTGTGTCTGAGTTCAACTATGGGACTAGTGACTTTGGCAGATGAGATGAGGGATGTTGAGTAGCACAGCTTGAGTTTTAGTGAGGTCAAGGATAGCCATGCTAGAGACAGAGGGTTACATGCTGATGTGGACAAGAGAAGCTGCTACCTGAAGCAGTCTGCTGTCTCCTAATCCAGGTCACAGCCAGGAGACATCAGATCTAGACTCTTTCTATTCTAAATCTTACTAGTATACATGGTCACTCAGACTTGTTCATAGAGCATTTGTCCAGATACTTTTGTACTCTATGAGAATGGTCCAAATTCTCTGAGAATGACAGGCACACACACATCTCCAGTGCACGTATTTGTCTTGTATGTATATGATAGTGACACCAGAAATGTCTCTGGAATAAATGAATCACAACAATCATGTCTCTGATGGGTTAGACTCTGTCCAAGCAAAAAACATATACTGTAGTCTGAAGGTCCAGTGACTTTATTTGTGGATAGGGTCTTTGTAAAGATAATCAAGGAAAAATGGTTGCCTAGTCCAATGTACTGGCACTATTATAGAAAGGCGAATTTGGATATCTGCATATCTACATACAGGACAAATATGATATGTAGATACACAGAGGAGCTAAGAGAGTTCTTTCCCGCACAATGCTCAGAAAGGATAAATTAATTGGTGCCTTGGTTTTTGTTTTCTAGACTCTAAACCCATGACATAATGATTTCTATTACTTAAGACCCCGGTCTATGGCATTTTCTGATGGAAACCCTAGCAAAGAAATACACTGCCTGTTGCTACAAAGCATTATTCTGTGTGATTAGAATAGCTAATCACTTTAAAGGTTTTAGTTCTGTTAGTCTAAGAAAATCTCCGTACATGTAAAATAATATTATTTACCCACAGAAGTTAAGAAAATTTCCAGATAAGGTTCAGATAGTATGGAACAGAATCAGGATTTGAAACCAGGTATCTTGTTGAGAATATACACTCAACCAGGATATGTTAATAATACCCTTTAATGGAAATATTGCAAATTAGTGGGCTAGGGTCATACTCACTGCACATATGTTCTGTTTGCTCTTGGGAAAAATATATTTCCCAAAGGTACTGAAGTCAGTAGCTCCTCATCTCATCCTACATGTTCTTGTTGACATAACCTTGCCCCTCCTCAACCAAAGTTAGAATCAGTATCTCTCTCTTCATGAGACTTGGTACTGATTGTGACTCCTTTGATTAATTGAATGAATTAGGGTGATCCTATGATTAGTCTATGGATGGCCCTGAATGGGTTCAGCAGCTACTGCTTCCTGTCTCTTGCAGCCAGTTGCTATCTAAAATCCAGTTGTTAAGACTACAAGGATATGAAAAGGCCCACGGGAGATGCTACAGGAAGATAGAGAGGGAGACAAAGAACAGAGGAGCACAGAAAGGTGCTAGGTAGGAGAGGAACATCCATTTTGAAAGGGATTCATGAGCCCAAGCCAACCCAATTGATGCCAGAGGTATCAACGATGAAGAACTCAGACTGATCCTCATATCCCCGAACCACAAGTTGAGGTAAAAAAATGTTTTAAAATGTCAGATGGGATCATTTGGTACACAGTGTAGATAGTTGATATAAACCAGTTTTAAAATAACTAAAATGTATTGCTAACAGAGAGGACACACACACACACACACACACACACACACACACAATCCCAGGTACACACACACATCCATGCACACATGCACATGCACGCATCCATGCACCCATGCACATATTCATGCATACATACACTCACTCCCATGCACATATGCACACACCCATGCACACCCCCATGCACACATACACACTTCCATGCACACACACACTCCCATGCATACATGCACACTCCCATCCACACATGCACACTCCCATGCACACTTCCATGCACACCCCCACACTCACATAAGACACACCCAGGCCACTGGTATTTACACAAGCACTTCCAGATTTTCTCTGAAGACTTAGAAATTACTCTATTTATTCAACAAGGGATGGAGGAGAGCCTCCCTTTAGATGGAGCCATGAGGAAAGTCTACCTTCTGAGGTTCTAGGTGTCCCTTATTAGCTCTCCATCCTCATGTACACTGACTGCCTGTCTCACCAAGATATTTGGAATTCAGATATTGCCTCCTGTTTTCATCAAAGCCTCTGACCATTTCCCAACTATTTAGTGCCATTTCTTGGGTCATCCAGCAGTGAGTGCTAAAGCTGTGCCAAGCGTCCGGGCTTCCCCTACCTTTCTGCACTCCTACTAGCTTCCTCTACACAAAGACCTTAAGTCCTGGATGAAGGAATGCACCCAGGTCATCCAACCTTCCAAGGCTTTCTTGTTTGCTTGTTCATGACCGCAGGAGGGGTGCTTCTCCAAAATTGAAACTTCATACTGTGCCATTCCTTCATCTCATTTCCAGGCCCCCCCGCTGTGTGACCGTGTGACACACAGCCATTCTGTGAGAATTGAGAAGGATATTGGCAGTTTGGGAGCTGTTGTTCCTGCTTATGTATGCAAAGAACATAATTGCTAAGTGCATCATCTGCTGTAATTTACACATCCACATATAGCACTGAGCAGGGCATTCTCCTCTTCCATGGGTACCCAGGGTTGAAGCTGTGTACACACTCCAGCCTGGAGAGAAGCTGGCTATTTTCCAAGGCCCGAAGCAGCCCAGTGGAAGACTCGAATGGTGTGATTTCCAAGACCTCCAAATGAGACTGGCAGAATTCCTTGTGAGGTTATTTTAGAACATTCACGGGGAAGATGCAAGGGTTGTCTGCAGCATCTCACCTCTTTTGGCATCCTTTCCTCATGTGTTTTAGGACCCTTGTCAGAATTTCTTGTAATGCCAGATCTACAACTCACTGATCTGTGCAAAAGATGGTTTTAAGTAATGGAGTTTCCTGTGCCTTCAAGACACAAATCATGGAGCAGAGCGGCTGACTGTCATTTGAGATTATCAGGGACAGGGACTCCTAGGGACCTGTACTGATGAGTCCTGTTGACCAGATGGTCTTCACTCTTGGGTTTGCACCCTTTTCCAAGATGTGTAGAAACTTTCTATGTGCACTGTGTGGTGGGAAGACCTTCTGTCGAGATAAGCAACGGAGCCCAACAACTTTATCTTTTCTCACAGCACTTCTGGGTTGGCCAGGACTGCACCCAAAAGTGAAGATTCTTCCAGAAGCTTCAGGTGTAACCAGCACTGAATGCCACATTATACATGCTAGTATAAGGCTCTGCTGTCTACTGAGGCTATAGTTTCAGCTTATAGTTAGGTTAGGATAATGAGCCAGTGCATTATAAAGAACTAAGCAGTTACATCAGAAGACAGGCCAAGGAGAATGGCAGAAAACTCTAATTCAGTCATATAGCCAAATGGTTAAATTCTCACAGTAGGCCTCTAGTGTTTGAATCCTAGCTCAGCCACTTTCTAGCAATGTGACCCGTGACCCTATCTAGCCTCTCAGACTCAATTCTTTCATTTTTTGAGATGGGGATAAGACCGTTGTCAGTGCCATTGTTGAAGTTCAAAGACTTCAAGCATGTGGAGAGCTAGGAACAGTGCTGGATTCTTGGTGAGACTCAGTATGTGTTAGAGGAGGCAGCATTCTTGTGTAGTTCCATAGACCACAAAGTTTCCTTCTAGCCCCAGAGATTTCCTTCATAGGTTCTTCTAATGACAAACCTCACTCGTGGTTCCCAGGCTCCTGAGCCATCCCTAGCTTTGAAGGGATGGAGTAGAACTGGCCTTTGGACCACAGTACATTTTCCAGCTATCTTATTGTGGAGTGGAAGGTTAACTTATCCATGTTCTTTCAGTTTCTACATGTGAACTGGGAACAACAGGGCCTACCACAAAGTTTTCAAGGTAAGATCATAAAAAGATTGAATTGTGGCTCATAAAAGATAGCTTGAAATACTAATTGAGAGTCAAAATGACTGGATTTGACTATAGAGCCTCCAAAGGTGTAATCAAGTTAAGACAGGGCCACTAGAGTATCCTGTTCCCTTTAGTCTGGTGTCTTTAAGGGAGGATGGAGATTTGAACACAGAAAGATGCATCAGAAAATCCCACGTGAAGACAGACCCACAAGGTTGTGGGAAGATGTCTGAGGCTACAGAAATGCAAATAAATAAATAAATTAAAAAAAAATAGTGCTCTCTGAAGCAAGCCATGAGAAACCACATTGGCTCTGACAACATTTGGAGTTTAGACTTTTACCTTCTAAAACCATAAGAATATATCTCTGTTGTTGAGTTTTTTGGGCTGGAGTACTTTGCTATGTCACCCCAGGGAACTGATGAAGAGTTGAATAGCAGCATCTTAGTTATCGCAAGCATTTCGAAGTATTCACCCAGAAAACTGCAAAGCAAGTGATACAAGGCTCCCATCTGCTAAGGATGAGGGGGTGTGTGACTTAATGGGCCACTAGAGCAAAGGAAAGGGTAAAGTTCAGATGCAAGCTCTTGACAGGTACTTCTCTCTTCTATGGCCTTCAGCCACTAGAGGGCATTTGAAGGACATTAGATCAACAGGAGCTGACCTCTTGTGGTCAAGTAAAGGCCATGCATTCGGTTGTTTGTCCCACTGTCCCAAGAAAGTGAGAAATAAATGACCCAGAGAGTGGATTTATTCACTGGCTTCTTTTACCTTGGGGAAACTCAGGTTGGTAGAGTTAGGAGCACTGAGTGGGTAGGGTGTAGACAGCTCAGCATGAATCCTGTTTTACTTAGAGGTAATGGTAACTGTTTCTCCATCTGTGTAGGAACAGGCAGCATAAAGATGCCTTAGAAGTACCAGGATAATTTTAAGGAGGCTAAAGAGAGCAATGGCAGATCTAAGTGTGGTTATATGCCCAATGAATGTAACCACACAGGCCACGGGAATGGGAAAGCATGAGGCCCGGAGAGCAATCGTGTTCTTTGGAAAGTTGAACTCTTAGACCGAGCCTCATTGAATAAAGGGTCCCATGATTCCTGATCTGGGAAAGGATTGGAGGTTGAACAGGGAAAGGCAAAGCCTGCAGAGATGAGGCAAGGATTAGACATTAACTTCTGTCTCTTTCAGTGATTGACATACCAGCTGACCCTGGCTGATTCACTTAACCTGTCTGGGTGATTGCTTCCCAGTGCACGAAACAAGGACAATGCCAGTCATCAGATCAATTTTCTGGAGTTCATTCCAGGCCCCTAATGAAAGGCACATTATAAACACAAATTGTAATTATACCTGAGAGTGCTTTTTACTCAGAGGAAGCCAGAGGCCTTTTCTGTCTTTGAAACTTCAATTATAAAAGTTAGGATCCTCTGCATTTGTCAGAGGTAGATAAAAATTTATTCGTAAGATGAATCATATAAGAGCAGGCTAATGATGCTTGGAATCCAAAAGTGGGACATTACTGATGTGAGCCAATTGCCTGGAACCTGGAGACTTAGAGTCTGGTCCTCAGTTTTTCACTAATTAACCCCGAGACCTTGGCCAAGTCATTTCACCTCCCTGCACTTTAGCCCCAAATGACGCAGTTGGATGAGAAATGTGTGCTCCAAAATTCAGTCCTTCTTTTCCTGACTCTTTTTGCTGTATCTAATTATTCTATCATTATTCGAAATATTTAAAAAATGCATTTACTTTGATGAGCCTTTTAAAGGTAAATGGGTGGGTGTTGCATCCTGACTTAAGCAACAACATCCTTAAGATGTCAGTTTTAGTGTTGCTAGTTTTGTACCCACAGGCATATGTGTGCACACATGTAAATCGCCAAGGGACAGATATGCTTTGCTTGTGTGTAACTTAAAGGGCATTCAGGTAGCACAACGAGCACATGCACCAATTGAGAATTGAAACACGCTAGCCTTGATTTCTTGGATGATTCTTATGCAGTTACCAGACCATGAAGAGAATTTATAAGAAGGCATGAAGGGAAACAGAAGATCACCTGGCAGTTTTGATAAACTTTGGGTTTGCACTCTAGCAGAAAAAACAAAACAAAACAAACAGGGTTTTTTGTCTTTTTTTTTTTTTTAGTTTTTTTTGTTTTGTTTTTTGTTTTAGATTAGTAGTATTTTCCTTACCTGCTAGGTAACCGCCTAAATAGTGCTGGCTATTGCAGCCAGGTGAGGCACTGCTCATCTAGAGTCCCAGGACTCCAAGGTCATCCTGGGCTACATGAGACTCTATCACACATATACAAAAAAAAAAAAAGACTATCATCTAGCAAACAGTGCTAGAGAAATATTAGTATTTGCTGGAGAAATAATAGAAGAGAAAAATAATTTTAAAACATTAAGTTAAGGGGGAAAAACTATACAGTTAGACATAGAAGATAGTAAGAAATGTGTATTCCTATACTTTCCTTTATGCATGAATACACAGTTCTAAATTAACTTACAAATTTAATTCAATCCAATGAATACCTCAGTAAATATTTCATTAAAACATATTAACTTAAAAGTCAGATTCATTGTAAGAGTCAGAGGATCAGGGAGTTTGCTGTGAGATTTTCATCTTGTAGGAAGCTACACCGGTGATGTCTCCACCCCACATGTCTGCCTAACCATGAAACATGATCTGAACATGGACAACGACAGGCATGTCAAAGCAGGCAGGGATGAGTCTACATAGAGAACAACAGGTCACTAAGGAGAGCGAGGAGCTGGAGAATCTCTGAGAAGAGTACACCAAGTGGTTTTCCAATACTGAGTGGTCATCCATGAAAACATATATACAAGTAATATATATATAAGACTGAGCATATTACATTAGGAAATATATAGGTACATATTAATATGTATGTATGTAAGAGTCATAATGAAGATAGAGGTCAGGTCATATGTTTGAAGGGCAGCAAGGATTTGGAGGGTTTGGAGGGAAGAAATGGGGAAATAAATATAATTATGTTATAATTTCAAAAATAAAAGAAAAAATAATAATTGATAAAAATATTCAGATCCTTAAAGCAGAAGAACTTATTCCACAAATTAGCATTCATGTTGATTGTTTCCGCAAATAAACTTGAGCAGGCTATCTGGTACATAAGCAATAGTGTCTTAGTCCCAGTTCTATTGCTATGAGGAGACACCATGACCAAGACAACTTTCATAGAAGAAAGCATTTAATTGAGAACTTGCTTATAGTTTCAGAGGGTTAGTCTGTTATCATCATGGTAGGGAGCATGGCAGCGGGAAGAGAGGCAGGCATGGTGCTGGAGAAGGAACTGAGAGCTACATCCTGATCCACAGGCCACAGGCAGAGAGAGTGACACTAGTGTGGGCTTTAGTAACCTCAAATCTCACCCGAGGCCTCGTACCTCTTCCAACAAGGACACACCCACTCTAATAAGACCACAACGTCTTCCTAAATGGCCCATGAACTGGGAACCAAGCATCCAAATATATGAGCCTATGGGGGCCAATTTCCTGCAAACCAGCCCAAGCAGGAGTATCTGGGCCATCAGCAGTATCCAGGCCCTGTTGCTCTTGCCCTATTCTCAAGAGTGACTTATGATACTTCTGTCCACAGGCAGGAAGACTTTGGGCCTAGAGAATGAGGGCTGTCTCTAAGAAGCACACCTGTTCCCTGCTGTTTCCTGTTCTTGGTTTCCTCACTATTTAGTGGGACTAACAATATGCCACAAGCATGGGTGAATTGACAGGGTGTGTATGAGGTGACATGCAGGAATATCCAGTGATGCACAGAACAAATCGTGCTTGATTTGAATTGGAGTTGGAGTTGACTCTGAGGACCACGGCATTAGGAAGGCATTATGAGAGGCTTTAGTTTGTTACTTCTCGAAAGTGGAATTGAGAGTCAGCATACTTTAGCTGAGGCATATTCTTTTTTTTTTTCCGTTTTTCGAGACATGGTTTCTCTGTGTAGCCCTGGCTGTCCTGGAACTCACTCCGTAAACCAGACTGGCCTCGAACTCAGAAACCCGCCTGCCTCTGCCTCCCAAGTGCTGGGATTAAAGGCGTGCGCCACCACTGCCCGGCATCTGAGGCATATTCTGAGGAAGCTTGGGATGCTACCCTGTTCCTCCAAAATGGTATTTCATTCTTTATGATTCCGTGTCAAGGAAGGCGGTAGCATGCTTAGCCACAACAATAATCAAATGTAACCATAGAGACACCTAAAGATATTTGGAAGTTCATCTATAAAGGTAACAGTTCCCTTTATTGCCTCAATAGTTAACTTTGTGCTAAAACAAACAAACCTAAAACAACAACAACTAAAACAAACAAAAACCAACTCTATCCACCATTAGCATTAGCATTCTTACGCATTTTTCCCTGTTTATATTTCTTTAAGCACAATGTGACCAGGTTAATGTGTGGATAATTATATTTCTACTTTGCTATTAGGGAAAAAAATATAGCCAACTCACTCTAAGCTCTGGGTAAGAAAGGGCCCCTTCCCAAACCCTGTATATTAGAGGGCCTTTCCAGCCTTCTTCATGCTAAACTTTTTACCCCAGGCTAAGAAGGTGAGGATGAAAAAAATGCCTCCTAGGACAGCAAGGTGGCTAGGTATGCGAAACTGCTTGCTGTGTAGACCTGATTTCCTGAGTTCAATCCCTAGAACTCAGAAAGAGAAAACTCAGAATGGTCCTATGACCTATATACATGCACCATATACATATATTAAACACACACACACACACACACACACACACACACACACACACACACGTCTCCAGGGAGTTTTGGACTCTGCCAAGGTGGGTCCAGAGTTTGAAGGCCTCTGACTAAGCATTTTCTTCCAGGTTCTCTTCCATGGGCAGGCAAAGCTGTAGGCAAATGCAGGCCTAGGCATGAGACGTAACCACGGAAAAGTGGGTAGAGGACGTGAGGGCAGCTAGACCTAGGCAGGGTAGAGTCTCAACATACGCAGCATACAAAAGGCTGGTACCAGAGGCGGGCAGGCAGTGGAGGGGAGGGTGCACAGGGTGAACCAGACCACAGTGGGTGAAAGGAGCAGGAAGACAATGGGGTTGAGCTGTGTAGTTTTATTTCCATTTAGTCTTTCCCCTAGGCCCTGCAATGTTACAGGTAGACAGGATTCCATTGTTGATGAATGTCTAATTTGTGTCCTCTCTCTCCCCAGTCACCTCCTTTTAGACACTCATGATTCCCCAACACTCTATAGAGAGCTGGTCATGGACTGAGAAGAAAGGTTAAACTCCAAGATGATGATTCTTGTCTTAGTACCTACTGATCGATTCCACTCTCAAGTATCCCTGATAAAACATTTCCAGAGATCACAACATCTTAAAATATGAAGAGAGTTCAGAAGTCATTCATGAAGTGCATGAAAAATGAAACCAGGGAGATACACAGATAGATGAAAAAACAAACCTTCCACTCACCTGGAATTGGATCTAACCTTCTGTACAATCTTGTCAGCCTTCAAGGCACACCATTATTTGCCAATGTGATTTATTACTTAAAATGTGGATTGTTCTAGGCCAAGGGGACTTCAGTTATGACTCTTTAAGAGTCATGTTCGTAGTCCCTGCACAGCAGAGGAACCTGGGACCATTTAGTACTTTCCAAACTATATGGACATTATAATTCTTAGTCAATTTCATATGACTCTGAAGAACCCCCCAAACTGTATTTCATTAGTCATATTTCTGAGCGCTGATGGTTACTATTCTCCTTCTGAACTATTACCTGACCTGCTTATTCCCTCTGCTCTGCTCTTGACTTAGGATGGAACATACGCCTTTCTAAGACATGTCAGGAGCCAATGAAGACATCAAGGCTCTTGCCCCTGGTGTCAGTATTATGCCTATATTCAGGGCCTCAAGCCAGAAAGGCAATGTTCATGAATTTGAAAATAGGCATATCTGGAAGAAAAGATAAGAATGTAACCCTAAAACCTTGGGATGGCTCCAAACACCGAAACAGCTTAAAGGAAAAATAATTTGGACAGCCAAAAACAAGCGACCTATTTTCTTTTTTCAGGAGAAAATGGAAAATCCAGAAAAGACAAGAGACCTAAGAATGCTATGTTGATCCAGGTAATCATTCAGAATGGAGGGATGCTCTGAGTGGTTAACACTTTTGAAAATATCGATAGGACAAAGGCAAAGCCAGAGAATGTCTACAAGAGAAATCAGCAGCAACATTGATGAGGTGAGTGAGGGCCAGAGCAGCATAGAAGTCAGAGGCAGACTGGAGTAGTCGGAGGGGCCAGCGCTTTCTGCAGGTGTGGAAGCAAGAGCTGGTGATGACGAGAAGACCAACAGAGTAAAGAGTGAAGCATCTCCAGGCTGATAGTGTGTACAGATCTATAGTCAGATCTGTAGTCAGATCACAGACCAGTCCCCCAGTGTGCTCAAGGAAGGCCCATTTATATCACACTGTGGGGCCTAGAGCTGAGTTCTGACACTTTTCTGTGATACACAAATGGATGATTTTCCCAAGCAATTGGCCCTGCCACTTCCCTCTCACCTCCTTAAAATGCCGAGAAATGCTAATGTCCAAGAGGCAGGTTAAGATTCTCTTTGGGGGTCAACATTTACCATAACCACAAGCAACAGAAGGCACTGTTAGATTCTACAGTGTTGAACAGAGCCTAGAGGAGGCTCTGACTGGGTATGCAGCCCTTCTTCTGTATGCAATCATTCAGCCTACCTCCAACCTGGCTTCCATCTCATATACATTGAGTGGACAGAGGCACAGTGGAGTATCTGATGTTCCATTCCGGTGTAGGGTAGAGACAAGAGAAACATACATTTCTGAGGGCTTTAGGGGAATATGGCTATCTCCAGGAAGTTTTGTTCTGCCATGACTGTGGCAGCAGTGTCCTCACGGGAAAGCTCATAAGATGCAACACAGCATATTTGCCTATCGAGAAGGAGCGCAGGGACAAAGCCCACTGCATTGTGAACACCCCACAAAGTAGAGGTATGACACAGAGTCGAAGGCAGGAATTTTTATGAAGTGCCTTTCACAGTCAGCTAGTGCTTGTTTGCAAACAGGGTTTTCCTCGTAGACACACTCTGCCGTGGCACCTTCAGAGCCTAGATTACATACAAATGATCTCATATATACCCAGTTACTTGAAAAGCAAATTATATGTACAGGTGTCATTCTGTTGATCCACTCCCTGTGATTCACCTTACAACTCGTGCCTTCCTTTTTGTGAATCACACTTGAGAGCTGAGTAGGTCAAGGCAGACAAATCTGCCATGAATGATGTTAGAGTTCAGGGAAGACAGTGACCAGACACTGAAATCTTTTTGTGGATTCTCTGTCATGGAAAACAATAGAGCAACATGTCTTTGTGAACAAACCCTAATTACTGTGTGGACTTTGAAGCGAGCAGTCCTTGGAGGAGAAAAGAAAACAGACAACTGAAAGCATCGAGTAGCGTGCAGTAATTTGGACCATACCCTCACCCTCTTTGCCAGGACCCAGTGCTTTCAGAATGAACCAAACTTCTTATTTAATTTTTGAAACACGGATCTTTGATGTCAGAGTGAGACCAGAGAGTTGGTGAGAATTTTAAGTTTTGGTAAATACGAATTCTTTTTGTTTGATGAAACGCCTTTCTCAGCATCAGTGAGCGACTGACCGGTTAGCCGGACACTGATTGACGTGACTTTGCCAGCTTCACGCTTTGGCTAGGTGCTGACAAGTACAGATGGTTGCTGACTTGTGGTTTGACTTAAAAAATTTTAATTTTATGATTGTGCCAAAAAAAAAATGGAACTTTGTGATCTCTATTCCATAGCAAGTGTACTTTCAGTTCTGATCTTCTAGAGTAGCGATATGCAGTGGGATACTGTCTTATGACACGTGTAGTCAGTCAAACTGTTACAAGGGGAAGCAACAGATACTCCTACTACATGCTTGGGTAATAAGCCATGATGCTCAGTGGGTGAAGGGTGCTGTGGATTGCCCTGGGGCTAATTGTATTTGATGCTAATTCTGTTCTCCTGTGAGAGGCTTTGAACAAGGAATGAGTCAGCACTCAGGTGATTTCCTGTCAACATTCTTCCCACCTTAATTTATAAATAAAGCGTAGAGCCAGTGATGGGGCCGGAGGAGAAGAAGGTTTTGGGTGAGGAGGAGAGAGAGAGACAAGAAGCAGGAAGAGAAGAAGGCTTTGGGTGAGAAGGAGAAGAAGAGAGCGGGAGCAGGAGAGAGGAAAGTGGAGCTGAAGGATTTGGGAGAGGGAGAGAGGAGGAGAGAGGAGGAGAAAGTGAAGCTGAAGGTTTCGGGAGAGGGAGAGAGGAGGAGAGGGAAGAGGAGAAAGTGAAGCTGAAGGTTTTGGGAGAGGGATTGAGGAGAAGCAGAAGCACCTGGCCTGGAGAAACCACAAGTTCTAAGGGGTTTCATAGACCGGGAATGTGGTAGTGTAGTGGTAGATCTGCCCAATCTAGGTGCACAACATGTAGTCAAATTAATTGAGTTGTGTTTTCTTTGCCAGGGCATATTTGGGTTGGAGATTTACTACAACATAAGGGTATTAGAAGCATTTTTTCTTTTTTTTTTTTTTTACTTAGGATATTTTCAAAGTATGATAGGATTATCAGGATGAAGCCTATCATAGTCAAGGGACTTGCCTAAAGCCACCCAAAGTTTACTCAGAATAATAGCATACTGGGCATTCTGATACCTATGAATGTTATAAATTTATATATGTTTAACTCATTGGAAATTGACATGTTATGACTATATGTTATACACAAACACACACACACATTTCAAGTTAAAATGTATCAGACCATTTGGAATATAAACTGGTTCTATCAATTGTCTCCACCTTTGAGTCATAGGCTAACTTAGTATTGAGGAGACTTTTCTCCATTTCTTCATCAGAGAACTTGCTATTAGCAGGTAGAAATGCTACTGAGTTCTGTATGTAAATGCAGTATCTTGCAACTGTCTTGAATTCACTGACTAGTTCTATCAGTTTAATTGTTTGGGTTTTTTTTTAGCGTATATGCTCATGTGATCTTCAAACAGAGATTTCATCCCTTTCTGTGTGTAGGTTCTTTATTTCTTTCTTTTTTTTTTTTTTTTTTTTTGCCTGCTGGCTGGGACTTGGAACACTGTGTTGGATAGAACAGTAAAGTGGACATTCAAGTCAAGCTTTAGAGAAGTTGAAAGGTGACAAGAACCTTTAGGGGAAAACAGTCTCTCTAATAAAAGATGCCAGGTATATTGGATATGAAATGGATTGGCAATAAGACGAAGTGAGAGTTTATTTCTCCTTATATACAAATTTAACTTAAAATGAAAAAAAGGACAAATTTTAGACCCAAATTATGAAATTATTAGATAAAGCATTCGGAAACATGCTTCATGATCTTGGGCAAGCCAAGAATATTTTAAGATCTCACTACCAAATACCCATACCCAAAACAAAAGTTTATTAATAAGATTATATCAACCTAATAAATTTCTACATGGCGAAGGAAATAAAAAAATGTGAGGAGAAAACCTGCAGAATGGGTGAAAATATTTGTGAAGTACGTAACTGGCAAAGGGTTTTTACTATCCAGAATAAGAGACTAACAGTTTAATACCAGAAAGTCTGTTAAGCCACAGACAAGGTTCTTATAGATGTTTCTCAGCACAAGACATACAAATGCCCAGTAAGAACAGAAGAAAGGCTGAGCATCACTAATCACAGGGAAATGCGTATCAAAATCAAAATCATGAATCACCACAGGCAAGTGAGAATGACTCCCAAAGGTGATGAGTGCTACCCAGCATGTGGGACAAAGGGGACCCTTGGAGGGTGTTAGAGAAGAGGTCCATTAGTACAGCCATAATGGTAATTTCTCAAACAATGAAAAAGTAAAACAGCCATAAGATTTAGAAATCCCAGAAGTGGCTATATTTCTGAAAGGCTTGATGGCAGTATGTTGAAGGGCTATGTGTATAACCATGTTTACTATAGAACTTCTTCTCTTTTTATTTTTTACATTTCAAATGTTATCCCCTTTCTTGGCTTCACCTCTGCAAACCCCCTATCCCATCCCTCCTTACCCTGCTTCTATGAGGGTGCTCCCCTACCTTCCTACCCACTCCTGACTCACTGCCCTAGCATTCCTCTACACTGGGATATCAAGACTTCACAGGACCAAGGGTCCCCCCTCCCCATTGATGCCAGAGAAGGCCCCTTCAGCTTCTTCAGTCCTTCCCCTAACTCCTCCACTGGGGTCCCTGTGCTCAGTCTGATGGTTGGTTGTGAGTCTCTTCATCTGTATTGGTCAGGATCTGATAGGACTTCTTATAATAGCTAAGGACTGGAATCAATCTAAGGGTCCAGCTGCAAGTATATAGGAAGATACAATATGTCCGCAACAAGGGGAGACTAGCTGTCTGTAAAGAGGATCAAATCCCTTTATCTGTAATAGTGTAGATGGATCTGTAACATATTAAATAAAAAGACAAGCACAGGAAGATACACATCACATAATGTGGAATCAAAAGAGATCGTTTGCAGAGAGCAGAAAGCATCAGGAGCCAGAGAGTTGACTCTGCCATTCAGAGCATTTGCTGCTCTTGCAGAAGACCTAGCATTGGTTCCCAGGACCCAATTTCCTGGAACTCCTACTCCAGGGAGATCTGACATCCTCTCTGCCTTCCTCAGGTGACTGCACTCATGTTCACAAACTTGTACACATACATGCACACTTGAACACACACACGAACACACACACACACACACACGTGTGTGTACACACACAATTTAAAACAGGAAAATTCTTTTGAAAAGTGGTTACAGAGACTGGTGAGTATAGAAAGGATCAGGGAGAAGTTGGGCAGTGGGTACCAAGTTCCTTTTATTATTATTATTTTCTTTTTTTACATTTCAAATATTATCCCCGTTCCTGGTTTCCCCTCCAAAAACACCCTATTCCATTCTTCCTCCCCCTGCTCACCAACCCACCCACTCCTGCTTCCCTGTCCTGGCATTCTCCTATATTGGGGCATCGAGCTTTCTCAGGACCAAGGGCCTCTCCTCTCTTTGATGTCCAACAAGGCCATCCTCTGCTACATATGTAGCTGGAGCCATGGGTCCCTCCATGTGTATTCCTCGGTTGGTGGTTTAGCCCCTGGGAGCTCTGGGGTACTGGTTGGTTCATATTGTTGTTCATCCTATGGGGCTACAAGCTCCTTCAGCTCCTTTGGTCCTTTCTCTAGCTCCTCCATTGGGGACCTTGTGCTCAGTCCCCAATGATGGTTGGCTAAGAGCATCCACCTCTGTATTTGTCAGGTACTGGCAGAGCCTCTCAGGAGACAGCAATATCAGGCTCCTGCCAGCAAGTGCTTGTTGGCATCCACAATAGTGTTTGGGTTTGGTGACAGTGTATGAGGTGGATACCCAGGTAGGGCAGTCTCTGGATGGCCTTTCCTTCAGTCTCTGCTCCATACTTTGTTTCTGTATCTCCTCCCATGGGTATTTTGCTCCCCATTCTAAGAAGGACCAAAGTATCCATACTTCTGTTTTCCTTCTTCTTGAGCTTCGTTTGGTTTGTGAATTGTATCTTGGGTATTCCGAGCTTCTGGGCTACTAATGGGAGGGATATGTTCTGATGCTCCCTCCATATAGTGATTATAGTTAATATGTAGCATACTTTCAAATAAAATAATCAAAGAGAATTTTAAGTGTTTTCAATATAGAGTCATGATAAATTTTGAGATAGAGGATATTTTGATTAGTGTGATTTTATTATTATAGAATATATACATGAGTTGAACTATAGTGTATCCCTCAAACATGCAACTATTTGAATAAAATTCGAAGAGAGCATAAGCTTTCCTGTGGATAACAGCGACACTACTGTCTGCATACCACTACAGCTTATTACCATTCACTCCTTGAATTTACCTGTGAATCAATGATTCAGAAATTAAGATATTTTGCTGAAAATATAGATTACATGTCTTTTAGATTTCACTCTCAGATGTGTAACATTCCGTGTGTGTGTGTGTGTGTGTGTGTTTTACCCCAAATGTTAAGATGCTTTGATGGAGACTGTAAATGAAGTCATGTTGAGTACGGCTTTGTTCCCTCCTGCAGGCACGACCAAGCCGTGAGAAGACGCCTCTGTATTGTCCCCCTATAGAAAACAAACTTCGTAAATGAGTCCAGCTGCTGTGTGCAGAGCCCCACCTGGAAAGCCAGTGAGCGCAGAAGGATTTCAAGACAGGTCTAGTTTGAGAGATGATATTCTTCTGACAGCCAGTTTTTCTTTGAGGACACCCAATGTCTTCAAATATGCCAGCCTTCCTTATACGGAACAATAATGTAGGCTAGGATGCTTTTATCCCAGCTTCTTCTTTTTCTTCAACAGGGTCAGATTTGTACAATGGTCTAATGGGACCCCAATCTCCTCATGCTTTCTTTTACTCTAGGAAAGCCTTAGGTGTTTCATCCAATTTAATGCTCTGTTTTGGAGAAATACAACAATGAAACCCATGGTTTAAGTGAAGTTGGAAAGACTTTACCTGTGAGTTACCTTGTTTGAACATGAAAGGCATAGTATTGAAAGCACAGATAAAAAGTGCACTGTATGCTGTGAGGGTGGAGAGGTGGCCCAGGGGTTGAGAGTGCTGTTGCCGAGGGACTTAATCAGGCTTCTAGCACCCATTTCAGCTAGCTCACAGCCAACTGTAACTCCAGTTCCAAGGTGATCCAAGGCTCTGGTCTCCACAGTCACTTGCTCACATGAGCACATAGCCTCAGATACTTACAAATAATTGGAGAAGATATCTTAAAAATACAGTGTGGGCCACTGAGATGGCTCAGAAGGTAAATACACTGGTCACACGTGTGACCATGTAAGTTTGATCTCAGGATCCCTCAGTGGAGGCAAAGTTCAGATTCCCAAAAGCTGTTCTCTAACCTCTACACTTGGACTGTGGTAGCTGTGCAACCCCCCACGCTAGTAAGTGAGATGCAAACGTAATGAAAACACAGTGGGAGTGTTTGAAAAATAAATATGAATTTTTGTTGTGTCTAAGTAGCTAACGACATGATTAATATCAAAAAATAAAATAACTATAAATGTACAATGGATGAAGCAGGCTTTCTGGGAATTTTGAAGGAAGATGGGACATCCAGGCCAGAGCATCCTGAAATAAGGTTTGAGGAGTGTGCAAGAGCTTGCTGCATCCCAATATAAGGTGCCACTAGCAGAAGGACAGGTTATCATGTAACTGTAACTCCACACAGTATTGGCCAGGAAATGCTTTGCAATGATTTTTTAAATAAATATTTTTGAAACACAATTTTCTTCTTCCCTTTGCTCCCTCTACCCACCTCTCCCATGTACTTCTCTTGCTCTTTCTCAAATTCATGGCCTATTTACTTTAATTGGTACTCTATCTATCTATCTATCTATCTATCTATCTATCTATCTATCTATCTATCTCACTAAATACTTAAATATAACCTACTTAATTCATATAATGTTCTTTGTATGTATATAATTCCAGGGCTGATCATTTGGTATTGGATAATCAATTGGGTGGCTATAACCCCCTGGGAAATATTTTTTCTCATTCTCAGTACTCTATAGTTGACTGTAGCTCTTTGCCTAGAATCGAGGCCTTTTGAAGTTTCTTTCTTCCATGTTAGCATGTCTATTGGTGTCATCCTTGTCAAGTCTTGTTCAGACAGCCATGTTGTTGAAACTTCATGGATGCAGCTTCCCTGACATTTCTAGGAGATATAATCTGTCAGCAGAACTTTTGCTCTTCTGACTCTTACAATTTTTCCACCCCATTTTCTACAATTTCCTGAGCTTTAGGTAAAGGAGTTCCATTATAGATCCATCAGTTGGGACTCGACAACACAGGATCATTTTTTTTCCTCTGCATTTTGTTCGGTTGTGGTTTCTTTAATGGCCTTTCTCTGTAACAAAGACATGTGTCTTTTGTGAGGAGGGAGATATCCACTCATCTGTTGGGCTAAGAATAAATATTTATAATGCAATCAGAAATTATGCTTATAGCAGTAACAGCTTCTCCTCTAAGACCCATGACTTCACCAGCCCCAGGTAGTTGGCTAGGTTTCCAGTACAAGGCATAATTTCCCTCTTGCTGAGAGGGGCCTGAAGTCCAATTAAAGAATAACCTGAGAATTGCAGATAGTATAGAGAGTTCATCAAGAGCATCATTTGATTTTCCTTTAATAAAATCTTATATTAAAATAGAGCACTTGTTGCTTAATTTATTGTGATACAAAAGGGTTACCCAAAATCCACACTTCAGATTCCTAGAACTTTTAATACTATCCATTTTTCTCCTCCATGATTTCTGCCAGGAGACCGAGTCTTTGATACATTCTCTTGTCCTATCTCCTATGGCTCCTCTTGGCTGTAACAGTTTCTGATGTCCTCTGCAGTTGTGACAACTCCTCCTTTGGTACTTTGTAGAATATTCCTAGGTATGTTTTTTTCTGATGTATCTGTCATATAGGGTTCAGGCAATGGAGAGATATGTTTTGGGGGAAGAAAGACCACAAAGGACCATTCCCAACAGGTCATATTCACAGTGGCTACTGTCAATTACCAGTGGCACTCTTAGCCTTGACCTTCTTGATGCAGTAGTGTTGGCCAGATTTTTCCATGTAAAGTTACTACTTTTATTTTCTCCTATTTCTTTTACTGTACCCTTTGGAAGTAAGACACTGCATACAGTCTATATTTAAGACTGAAAAGTTAGACTCTCCCTATTTGAGAGTGGAGTGTTTCCTGGAAGTTACTTGGAAATTTTGTGTCTAGGAAATCTTTCTTCTTTCTCATGTATTTATTAATTTTGTCATTTATTTAGATTAGTGTATATATACATTTGATTTATAAACTAATAAATCTTTATTGTGTTGCTCCAATCTTTGCAGATGTGGCTTCTGGGAGTTCTTTCAATTGGCCTATTGGCTTTATCTTGAAGTATCTACATCACTGTGGCTTCTAAGAAAACAATTTACTCTTTTGGTACCATAAGATGCTCCAGATTTACTTTGTGTTTGTCCATTTCTAGTCCTTAGCCTTGCACCATTTTTCTAAAAATTTCCAGTTGTTTTTTTTATTTAAATTCCAGTTATTGCCTGCCTCCTGGTCCCCTCTCCCACAGTTTCTCATCCCATTTCTCCTCCCCCTTGCCTCAAAGATGGTGCTCCCCCCCACCAGACATCCCCCTTCCCTGGGGTCTCTAGTCTCTCAAGGATTAGGTGCATCTTCTCCACTGAGGTCAGACCAGGCAATCCTCTGCAATATGTGCCAGGGTCCCTTTTCAGTTTCATGAGGTCTCATTTATCATGTAAATGCAGACCTATCAGAACTACACCAGACTTCTTAACAGAGACTCTAAAAGCCAGAACATCCTGGACAGATGTCATCCAGACCCTAAAAGAACACAAATGTCAGCCCAGGCTACTATGCCCAGCAAAACTATCAATCACCATAGATGGAGAAATGAAGCTATTCCATGACGAAACCAAATTTAAACATCTTTCTACTAATCCAGCCATACAGAGGATACTGGAAGGAAAATGCCAACACAAGGAGGGTAAATACACCCAAGAAAATACGAGAAATTAAATGTCTTATAAATAACCCAAAAGAAGTGAACCACACAAACATAATACCACCCCCAGCAACAAAAATAACAGGAACTAAAAATCATCTATCTTTAATATTTCTCAATATCCAGCCTTCTGTGCTTAGCCCACCAGAAGAGAATGATCTCCCAGCAGCGATTTCACTTCTGAGTGAGGAGGTGAGATCTCCACCTTCTCTCTGGAGGGGTACAGCTAGGAGAGCACAAGGCACACGATCAGTGGAGCAGCTGAGACAGGAGTCTTCCCTTCCGGTCGCCATTTGCAGCAGGGAACGGGACAGCTCCACAGCCTTCTGTGCACAGACCCTGCCAGAAGAGAGTTGGTCTCCCAGGAGTACAGACACAGGCTTACAGGCCCATAGGAGGGGCAAGCTCCAGCCAGAGACAACAAGACCAACTAACACCAGAAATAACCATAGGGCGAAAGGCAAGTGCAAGAACCCTACCAACAGAAACCAAGGCTACTTGGCAACATCAGAGTCCAGTTCTCCCACCACAGCAAATCCTGGATACCCCCACACACTGGAAAAGCAAGAGTTAGATTTAAAGTCTCTTCTTACGATGCTGTTAGAGGACATCAAGAAGGACATAAATAACTCCCTTAAAGAAATACAGGAGAACATGGGTCAAATGGTAAAGGCCCTTAAAGAGGAAACAAAAATCCCTGAAAGAAATACAGGGGAGCATGGGTGAACAGGTAGAGGCCCTTAAAGAGGAAACAAAAAAAATCCATTAAAGAATTATAGGAAAACACAATCAAGTGAAGGAACTGAGCAAAACCATCCAGGATCTAAAAGTGAAAGTAGAAACAATAAAGAAATCACAAAGTGAGACATCTCTGGAGATAGAAAATCTTGGAAAGAATTCAGGAGTCATAGATGTAAGCATCAACAACAGAATACAAGAGATAGAAGAAAGAATCTCAGGGGCTGAAGATACCATAGAAAACATTGACTCAACAGTCAAAGAAAATGCAAAATGCAAAAAGCTCCTGAGCCAAAACATTCAGGAAATCCAGGACACAATGAGAAGACCAAACCTAAGGATTATAGGTATAGAGAGAGTGAAGATTTCCAACTTAAAGGGCCAGTAAATATCTTCAACAAAATTATAGAAGAAAACTTTCCTAACATAAAGAAAGAGATGTCCATGAACATACAAGAAGCCTATAGAACTCCAAACAGACTGGACCAGACCAGAAAGTTCTCCCGGCACATAATAATCAAAACACCAGATGCACTAAACAAAGAAAGAATATTAAAAGCAGTAAGAGAAAAAGGTCAAGTAACCTATAAAGGCAGGTCTATCAGAATTACACCAGATTTCTCACCTGAGACAATGAAAGCCAGAAGATCCTGGGCAGATCTCATACAGACCCTAAGAGAACACAAATGCCAACCCAAACTACTGTACCCAGCAAAACTCTCAATAACCATAGATGGAGAAACCAAGATATTCCATGATAAAACCAAATTTACACAATATCTTTCCACAAATTCAGCCCTACAAAGGATAATAGATGGAAAACACCAACATGAGGAGGGAAACTACACCCTAGAAAAAGCAAGAAAGTAATCTTTTTCCAACGAACCCAAAAGAAAGTAACCACACAAACATAAAAAGAACATCAAAAATAACAGAAAGCAACAATCACTATTCCTTAATATAACATCAATAGACTCAATTCCCCAACAAAAAACATAGTCTAGAAGAGATGTTTTTCATATGGATTTTCGATTTTATCAGAAAATGTTTGTGGCTCCTCTTTCAATTTAGTAATGCTTTTTGTGTCTACCATTTTGACTGTATTATTTTCCATGATAATCTTTAATTTTAACATTTTTTTCTGTGTATTTCTTCGATTTTGTCGGAGGTGTTTTTCATGTAGATCCTCAGTTTTGTGTGTGTGTGTGTGTGTGTGTGGGTGTTTGTAGTTCCACTTTCAATCAATTTAGGAATGTTTTTGTGCCTACTATTTTGTCGGTATAATTGTCCATGATAATCTTCAATTTTAACGTTTTTCTGTATTTTTCTTCAATTTTATCAGAAGTATTTTCCATGTGGATCTTCAGTTTTATCAGACAATTTCTATAATTTTACTTTCAATCAACTTAGGAACATTTTTATACCTTCCATTTTATCTGTATAATTTTCCATGTAATAGTCAGTTTTAATATGTTTTTCTATATATTTCTTGAATTTTTTCAGGAATATTTTCCTTGTAGATCATCAATTTTATCAGAAAGTGTTTATAATTCCACTTTCAAAGAACTTAGGAATATTTTTATGCCTACCATTTTATCTGTATAATTTTTCCATGAAATACTCAATCTTAATGCATTTTTTATATATTTCTTCAATTTTATCAGAGATATTTTCCATGTAAATCTTTAATTTTATCAGAAAATGTTTATAATTTCACTTTCAATCAACTTAGAAATATTTTTATGCCTACCACTTTATCTGTATATTTTCCATGATAATCTTCAATTTTAATGTTTTTCCATATTTTTTTCAATTTTATCAGAGATATTTTCCATGTAAATCTTCAATTTTATCAGAAAATGTTTTTACTTCTACTTTCAATCAATTTAGGAATATTTTTATGCCTACCATCTTATCTGTATAATTTTTCATGAAATAGTCAGTTTTAATGTGTTTTTCTATATATTTCTTGAGTTTTATCAGAAATATTTTCCTTGTAGATTTTCAATTTTATCAGAAAATGTTATAATTCCACTTTCAATCAACTTAGGAATATTTTTATGCCTACCATTTTATCTGTATCCTTTTTCCATGAAATAGTCAATCTTAACATGTTTTTGTATATATTTCTTCAATTTTATCAGATATTTTCCATGTATATTTACACAATGGAATACTACTCAGCAATTAAAAACAATGAATTCATGAAATTCTTAGGTAAATGGGGAACAGGGGGAGGGACAAGGGCTTATGGAACTTTCGGGGAGGGGGGGATCCGGGAAAGGGGAAATCATTTGGAATGTAAATAAAGATTATAGAAAATAAAAATAAAAATTAAAAAATATTTCTCAACATCAATGGACTTAATTCCCCACTAAAAAGACACAAGCTAACAGACTAGATAGGATCCAGCACTTTGTTGCATATAAGAAACACACCTTGGTGACAAAGACAGGCACTACCTCAGAGTAAGGGTCTGGAACAAAGTTTTCCAAGCAAATGGTCCCAAGAAACAAGCTAGAATTGCTACTATAATATTCAATAAAATAGACTTTCAACCAAAAGTTATCAAACAAGATAAGGAAAGACACTTTATATTTATCAAAGAAAAATCCACCAGGTGGAAGTTTCATTTATGCCCCAAATGCAAGGGCACCCACATTCATAGAAGAAATTTTACTTAAGCTCATAACATATATTGAACCTCACCCATTAATAGTGGGAGACTTCAACACTCCCCTCTCACCAATGGACAGATCATGCAAACAGAAGCTAAACAGAGATACAGTGAAGCTAACAGAGTTGTGAACCTAATGAATTTAACACATATATACTGAGATTTCACCCAATACAAAAGAATATACCTTCTTCTCAGCACCTCATGGAACCTTCTCCAAAAGTGACCATATAATTGGACACAAAACAAGACTCAACAGATACAAGATTGAGATAATCCCATTTATTCTATCAGATCACCATGGACTAAGGCTGGACTTCAATAGCAATAAAAACAACAGAAGGCCCTCATACTCATGGAAACTGAGCAACTCTCTGCTCAGTGATAATATGGACAGGGAAGAAATAAAGAAATCAAAGACTATAGAATTCAATGAAAATGAAGACACAACATATCAAAACTTATGGGACACAATGAAAGCAGTGTTAAGAGGAAAACTCAAAGTGGTAAATCCCTTCATAAAGAAATTGGAGACATCTCATACTAGCGACTTAACAGCACACCTGAAAGCTCTAGAACAGAAAGAAGCAAATGCACTCAAGAGGAATAGACAGCAGGAAATAGCATAGCTCAGGGCTGAAATGAACTACCTAGAAACAAAGAGAACATACAAAGAATCAACAAAACCAAGAGCTTATTCTTTGAGAAAATCAACAAGAGAGATGAACACTTAGCAAAATAACTAAAGGGTACAGAGACAGTATTCAAATTAAAAGAACTGAAAGGGAGAAATAACAACAGGAACTGAGGAAATTCACATAATCGTCAGAACCTACTACAAAAGCCTATACTCAACAAAACTGGAAAATCTAGATGAAATGGATGATTTTCTAGACCAATACCATGTACCAAAGTCAAATCAAGATCAGATAAACTATATAAACAGTTCCACAATCCCTAAGGAAATAGAAATATTCATTAGAAACCTCCCAACAAAAAAAAAGCCCAGGGTCAGATAGTTTTAGTGCAGAATTTCACCAGACCTTTAAAGAAGAGCTAATACCAATACTTCTCAAACTAGCCCACAAAATAGAAACAGAAGGAACATTATCTAATTCATTCTATGAAGCTACAGTTACTTTGATAGCTAAACCACACAAATACCCAACAAAGAAAGAGAACTTTATGCCAATTTCACTCATGAATATTGATGCAAAAATAATAAAATTTTCACAAACCGAATCCAAGAACACATCAAAACCATCATTCGCTGCAATCAAATAGGCTTCATCCCAGGGATGCAGGGATGGTTCAATATAAGAAAATCTGTCAAAGTAATACAGTATAGAAACAAACTCAAGGAAAAAAGTCATATGATCATCTTATTGGATGCCAAAAAAGCCTTCCACAAAATACAACACCCCTTCATGTTAAAAGTCTTGGAGAGATCAGGAATTCATGGCACATATGTAAACATAATAAAAGCAATATATAGCAAGCCAATAGCCAATAGCAAGCCAATGGCCAATAGCAAGTTAAATTGAGAGAAACTTGAAGCAATTCCACTGAAATCAGGGAGTAGACAAGGCTGTCCACTCTCTCCATACCTATTAATATAGTACTTGAAGTCCTAGTCAGAGCAATTAAACAACAAAAAGAGGTCAAAGAGATACAAATTGAAAAAGAAGTCAAACTATCACTATTTGCAGGTGATATGAAAGTATACTTAAGTGACCCCCAAAATTCCACCAGAGAACTCCTAAACCTGATAAACAACTTCAGCAAAGTTAACTCATAAAATTAACTCAAACAAATCAGTCGCTTTCTTTATACAAATGATAAACATGCTGAGAAAGAAGTTAGGGAAATGACACCCTTTACAATAGTCACAAATAGTATTAAATATCTTGATGTAACTCTTATCAAGCAAGTGAAAGATCTATATGACAAGAATTTCAAATCCCTGAAGAAAAAAACCAAAGAAGACCTCAGAAAATGGTAACATCTCCCATGCTCATGGATTGGTAGAGTTAGCATAGTGAAAATGTCCATCTTACCAAAAGCAAACTACAGATTTAATGGAATCCCCATCAAAATTCCAGCACAATAATTCACAAACATGGAAAGAAAAATTCTCAACATCATATGGAAAAACACAAATCCAGGCTAGCCAAAACAATTCTCAACAATAAAATATCTCCTCAGGAAATCACCATTCCTGACCTCAAGCTCTGCTACAAATCAATAGTGACAAAGACCACATGATATCGATATAGAGGCAGACAGGTTGATCAATGGAATAGAATTGAAGACCCAGAAATAAATCTATACACCTATGGACACTTGATATTTCACAAAGAAGCCAAAAACATACAGTGGATAAAAGAAAGTTTCTTCAATAAATGGTGCTGGTATAACTGGTGGTCTCTATGTAGAAGAATAAAAAATAGATCCATATTTATCACCTTGCACAAAGCTCAAGTTCAAGTTGGTCAATAACCTCAACATAAAGTCAGATACACTGAATGTAATAGAAGAGAAAGTGAGAAAGAGCCTCGAAATCCAGTTGTTTCAATTGGTATTAGAAACCAAGATCTGTTACACATTGAATTTTCCAAGTTCTGAGCTGACTTCTCTGTAGCACATCTACATGGATATGACTAGCAAAGGAGGGAGGCTGAGATTAATAGGAATGATTAGAACTGTCCTGACAGATGGAAGGGACCATGCAGACATCCAGAAGACATTGCTGAAGAGATGGCTCAGTGGTTATGCAAACTACTCTTGCAGAGGACACACCTTCCATTCCCACCATGCACATCAAGTGGTTCATAACTTCCCTATCTCCAGATCCAGCAGAAGTAATATCTCTGGCCTCTGAGTCACTTGAATGCATACACATATACCTATACCTAGACACACATACACATAACTTAAAACAATCTGATGACAAATTTATTGGAGAGGCTGTAGAGCCAACTTAGAAGTAGAGAATGTAATCATGACTTTTGTATGACCCTACTGTGTTCCACCATAAGTTATAATCTGTGCATGGGCTTTTTTTTTTTAAATAAGGTTTGTGAAAGAGAATCATCTGTCTAAACAACTGACCTTAAAGAAGTTATCAAGAAACCAAACCAGGGCTGTAGTTGACATTAGTCCTGGGGATTTCTCAGCTCAGTCTTCCCCAAGGGCTGAGGTGATAGTGGTCACATGGTGCATGGGGTATTGCTCAGGCTTATTTCAAAGCCCATCAGCTTCTCTGCAGTCCTGTGTTCTTGTGGTTGTAACCAGAACAATGGCAACTTAACATATGTGCTTTTCAGGATTGATATGTGCCAAGGTGTATGAGTGGATTGTGACAGTCACTGACAAATAAGATGGCTATATAAGGATTTAGTGTTAAAATACCAATATCAACCATGACATAAAAGGTGTAATATTTTTTCTTTTAAAGAAATTTTAGTGTCAAGTTAGAATTAAATTATAATATTTAAATGCATACATAAAATTTTTAAGAAAGGTTTTATGTGGATCTGGTGAGATGGCTTAGTGGGTAAAGACACTTGCCTCTGAAGCCAGATGAAGTGACTTTGATGCTAAGAACCCATGTAGATGTGGGAGGCATGAACTGAATTTACCAAGTTGTCCTCTGTTCTCCATACTTACACAATGGCAAGTATGTACCCACAATAATAAAATAAAATAAAAAATTTAAAGTTTCTAAATGAATTATTCCTTCAAGGATGACAAGGAGTAAGGAATGAGTTATCTGGAAAATATGACTTGGATGGGTTGTCCTCGCTGTCCACTGGCTTTCAAAGGAAAAGTTATATAAGGGATCATGAAAGTTTACTGTGACTAACAATAAAATCCCAGGCTAGCATCACGGTGTCCAAGAGATTACCAATAACAGTGAGTGAGTAGAAGAAAAATAAGGAAGAAAACCAATATTTTCCTCTCAGAAAACCAGGCTACTAAATGTTTGTATTTGGTGTGTATATTAGTGTGTTTAGTCTCAATGTCAAAGGCTGGGGGGGCTACATACTTCCCAAAGTCC
Source organism: Tokudaia tokunoshimensis (assembly GCA_036184795.1). NCBI lineage: Eukaryota > Metazoa > Chordata > Mammalia > Rodentia > Muridae > Tokudaia > Tokudaia tokunoshimensis. Next base: position 145,396,554 of record BTHU01000001.1, on the reverse strand, counting down.
AAGATTGAGATGCTGTTTGTGAGGATTTTTCTTGAGGCCTCTCTTCATGTCTCATGCTCAACTGATTTCTCATTGGGTCTTCCCAAAGTATTCCCCCTCAATGTATGTATGTGCATATATGCACATGCGTGTATTCGTGTGTGTGTGTGTGTGTAGATACTTTTCTTGTCTCTTTCTTTTCTTATACGACGTGCTATCTAGTATGTGAGCGTGATGCAAGAGTCAACTGAGAAGAGGGAAGTTCAATTGAGAAAATGCTGCTACAAGATTGGGATGTAGGCAAGCCTATAGAGAATTTTTTTAATTAGTGATTGGTGTTGGAGGAAGGACATACCCATCCCATTATGGGTGATACTACCATGGGCTAGCGGTCCTGGATTCTATAAGAAAGCAGACTGAGCAAACCCCAAGGAGCAAGCCAGTAAGCAGCTTTCCCCATGGCCTTTGCATGAGCTCCTGCCTCCAGATTCCTTTGTTTGTGTTCCTGACCTTAACTACCTTTGATGGTGCACTGTGATGCAGAAGTGGAAGCCAAACAAACTCCCCCCCGCCCCAGTTTGTTTTTGGTTATAGTGTTTTCTCGCAGCAATAGTATCCCTTACCAAGACATATCTGTTCTATTGAAAGAGAACCCCCCTCCTTTGTGGATTAAAAGAAAGGGGTACAAGGAAAAAAACCTTAAAAGGCTGAGTAGTAAAAGAGAAACATTCCCAACCTAGAACCTCAGGAAAAAGTTGTCATGCTTGTCTCTACTGAGTGAAGTGGTACAGCCTGATCCCCTGTCTGTGATCCCATTGGGCAAGAAACTTAATCAGAGAAGCATTTAAACAAGACAGACACCACTCACCCAAATTGTAAATTGGCCTGAAAAGAATTCATTTCATATTGTATAGCTGGTCCTGATGTTTTAGGGTCGTACCAACATTCATATTTTTAAATTATTTTAAAATTTTATTTTATCTTTTTTTTTTTTTTTTACTTTTTACAAACCACATTTTATCCCCCTCCTGGTCCACTCTCTGACTGTTATGCATCCCATACCTCCTCCCCCTCCCATCTCCATGACAATGTCCCCACCTCCCTCTAAGACCTCCCCACTCTCTGGGGCTACCAGTCCCTTGAGGGTTAGGTGCATCTTCTCTGACTGAGTCCAGACCCATCAGTCCTCTGCTATATATGTGTTGGGGGCCTCATATCAGCTGGTGTATGTTGCCTGGTTGGTGGTGCAGTGTCTGAGAGATCTCAGGGGTCCAGGTTAGTTGGGACTCCTGGTCCTCCTACAGGGTCACCCTCCTCTTCAGCTTCCTCTAGCTTTTCCTAATTCAACCACAAGGGTCAGCTGCTTCTGTCCATTGGTTGGGTGTAAATATCTGCATCTGACTCTTTCAGCTGCTTGTTGGGTCTTTTGGAGGGCAGTCATGATAGGCCCCTTTTTGTGAACACTCTATAACCTCAGTAATAGTGTCAGGCCTTAGGGCCTCCCCTTGAACTGTATCCCAATTTGGGCCTGTCCCTGGATCTTCTTTCCTCAGGCTCATCTCCATTTTCTCCCTGCAGTTCCTTCATACAGGAACAATTATGGGTCAGTTTTTGACTGTGGGAGGGCAACCCTATCCCTCACTTGATGCCCCGTCTTTCTGCTGGAGGTGGGCTCTATAACTTTCCTCTCCCCACTGTAGGACATTTCATCCAAGGTCAAAACCTCAGGGGACAGCACATGTTGGTGAGGATGTGGAGAAAGAGGAACACTCTTCCATTGCTGGTGAGATTGCAAACTGGTATACCTACTCTGGAAATCAATCTGGAGGTTCCTCAGAAAACTGGAGATCAATTTATCTGAAGATCTAGCTATACCACTCTTTGGCATATACCCAGAAGATGCCCTACCATGACACAGGGGCACGTGTTCTACTATGTTCATAGGGGCCTTGTTTGTGATAGCCAGAAGCTGGAAACAACCCAGATGTCCCACAACAGAAGAACGGATACAAAAATATTTTTCATTTACACAATGGAATACTACTCAGCTATTAAGAATGAGGACATCTTGAGTTTTGTAGGCAAATGGATGAAACTAGAAAATATTATCTTGAGTGAGGTAGCTCATATCCTGAAGGACATGCATGGTATGTACTCACTGATAAGTGGATATTAGCCAAAAAGAGTACAGAATACCCAGGATAAAATCCACATAACTAAAAAAGGTTAACAAGTCAAAGGACCCAAGTGAGGATGCCTCAATCTCACTTGGGAGGGAGAAGAAAGCAATCACAGGAGGAGGGAGAGAGGGAGGAAGAAAGGGAGGGATGGAGGGAGGGACCTAGGTGGAAAAGACGACAAGGAGGGGAAGAGGGGAACATGATCAGGTATTGGGTGGGGGAAACAGGATTGAAGCCCTGAGGGACAGCAGAAAGAATGGAAACAGGCAACCTCAGGTGGTAGGAGGTGGGGGGACCATCCAGAATGTACCAGAGGCCTAGAAGGTGAAAGACTCTCAGGTCTCAAAGGAGAAGACAACATTCATTTTTGAAAGAACATACAAATACATTTAGTAGAATCCCCAGAGGTTTGTGAACCCTTAAAGATTATTATTTAAACTGTATCCAGGGAATTACAAACATTTTAAAAGGTCACAAGGTGCTTTCCTCCATTTCTTTCTGAGGTTGTGCAATAGATTCTAACCAAAAAATTTCTATAAATTCTTTCCTTCCCAATGGGTGGTTCAGCCAGGCTAGAGGACACAGCTACCTAAATTTTATTTGGTGTATTTATAATTACTTATCAAATTACCCATTTAATAGTCAGGTTACATACTTCCCATGGAACAGCTTAGGACATAGTAAAGACAAGAACTTTGATAATAATGTCCTGCCTTCCATTATCACACAGTGCATTTAGGATAATAACACGAACCTACAGCAATTATCGTGAAAGTCACCACAGAGTTCACATTTCTCCATTCCTTCCTGTAGACTAGACATTTTCAACACAGACGCTTATTCAGGCTTCTCCTCAGAAAGCTCAAGGAGATCAGTATAATCCCCACAAGCTTTGAACAGATGTTGTAGAAAGACAGTTCAGGGAGAGCCTCTCGTTCCTCAGCACTGCACAGCAAGAAGCAGAGAAACCAGGATTCGAACCTGTTTAGCAACTCCAAACTCCAGTTCTTGGGGCTGTGTGAAAAATGAGTCTGGTGCAAACTGAGGTGGATCTAGCTTTGAGGCAAAGGTGAGAAAAGGTAATTTAATGAAGAGACACTTGGGTCTAGTGCATGGACATGTTTACCAGACTCTAAGTGCACATAAGTGGGTATAGAAAGGAGTGTTAAGACTGCCGGGAGGTATGAGATTGCAAAGCAGGTTAGTGGAGCATTGACTCATGCTAATAGGATGGGCTGAGGTCAGATTATGAGGAGTAGTAGGAACTAAGCTAATGAATTTGAAAATTACCACAGAGGAATTAACAAATTACATTTTGCATGGGTGAGTGTATGGAGAAGGAATTCTTTAAAATCATAATCTAATTGGAAAAACAGATTAAATATGAGGGGGAAGATGAAAGTGAACTGTAATGCATAGTTCTCAAATTCAGCTGTGTACAGAATCATGAGGGGATTTTTTTTTTTTAAACCTAATGTCAGGGCCCCACTTCAGTTCCATTTAATCAGAATCTCTGAGGTTAAGACCAGGTATAAGATTTCTTTACAGTTCCCCCAGGTGATTCTAACGTGCAGCCAGGGCTGGGAATCACTGAGTTAGATTATTGCAGTCATGCAGCATATAATAAGTTTTTGAGCTAGGATGATAGCAGGGGAAATGACAGAATGAAGCAGGAACCATAGAGGTAAAGAGGAAGTGATGGTCATACCATTCCAGGAGCAATTATTACAGGTAGGGAGGCAAGGAGAGACAAAGATGCTAAATAGTAGAAGAAGCAATGCTGGGTTAGCAAAGGCATCTGTCTTGGATATGCAAAGATTCAAAGAACAGGAGAAGATCTGGGGAGTCAGATGTCTGTGGACCGGATCAAAGGACAAAGACTAGGCTGTGATATACAGACTGGGAATTATATGCATATGAAATATGTTTGAAATGAAAAAAGGCAAAACCTTAGAGAGAGAACACACAAAGAGAAAAGGGTAGAACTTCAGGAACGGCTCGTGTTTAACGGCAGTTAACAGAGACACAGCAGAGAAGAGGCACAGTCTACAAATTCAGAGAGAGGAGTTCAACCAGGCCGATCAGACACACGATTGGAATGGGGGTGGTGGTCGTGAATGATGTGACTGAAGATGGAAAATTCAACATGCTGACCATGTATCCCACCTAGGCCAGTGACCTCAATGACAGCACTACCGTGGTTATCATAGCTGTGGCTTCCTACCTGGGGCTCTGGAGCCCAGAAATTTGCTTATTGACAATACAGTCTGATCTCTCTTTTTGATGAGAAGAGAACACACACTGAGTACACGCTCCTGCCTATTAAATGGGCTGAAGATTTCTAGGGGATGCTACAAGACCTAAGATGGCGACGAAGTCAGGAAAAGTGGTTTGTTTTTTTTTTTTTTTTTAAGAGGTGGAAGTGACATGAAATTGGCACCACCAAGTTGGTAAGTGAGAAGAGTGACATGGCAGTGACACCAAACAAAAGATATTTCTTACATTAGACTTGAACCTTGGCCGTTTTCAACCACTTAAAATAGTGATATCTTGGCTTCTGTGTTGAACAATAGAAGCAGGGTTCAACTATGGTGAGTTGGGAATTGTGGAGAGATGGTAACCCAAATGCATAAAGGTGTGTTGCAAAATCTACAGGCTTGTGTTAAGCTTGCACAAGATAGACTAGCCTTGGAGTCATTTTTATATTCATAAAAAAGGAAAGAAAAACAGCTGTCAGCATGTGTTTCTCAAGATGTTGAATACGTGCTTTTTGGATGAGTTGACACAGAGACCAGTGGAACAACATAGAGAAGTGTGTGTCTGGCAATGTCTTTCATGATGTCCTTGTGATCAGCATGGGTGACATTAGATGATAAAACATGGGATAGATTAACAACGGCTGAATAAGGCTTACAAGGAGAACTCGGCTAGGTATAAAACACCTTGGTGTCACTTAGTAACTTTTACCCAGAGAATATATGCTCTCTCTCAGTTCTAAACCCTCCTTTTCTAAAATGGGTCCCTCTCTGAAAGGATACAATGGCAGCTGCCTTTTCTAGCATACAGGGCTGAATAAGCATCAAACAAACCAATATATTGGAACAGAACATTGTATTTCAGTGACATATTTTATTGATTTTGGTGCTGAACAGCAAACCAGAAGTGCCACTGTTCTCATCCCCATCACACACAAACTTGCCATGTCACACAGTAAAGGCGCTGGTGCTATAGGTGAAGTTAAGCTTGGCAACCAGTTGACTTTAAAGGATACTATTCTTGGTTATCCAGGACCTGATGTAGTCAAAAAGTTCTTTATACAGTGAAATATAATCATATTTACCATCCTCTTCTTTCATCCCTCAACACATTCCCTCCCAAATTATCTGTATAAAAAAGTATAAACTAAGTCCAGTTAGTGCAGCCCACATGCTTGTCATATACATATAGAAAGACAGACATCTCTCCTGCCCATGTATGTATGTGTGTGTGTTCATGTATCTTCCCCACACTAGATGTTACACACCCATTCAATTATATACACATTTACATTTTTACAAATAATGTACCACAAAGAAGATTATAGTTCTATAAAATGATAACATAGCTTGTGACTTAAGGGAAAGAAACATAATAATAAACTGAAAACAAATAGAAGGAAAGAAGTAACAAATCGCAGAGGAGAAATAACTAAAAGAGACTAAAAACAAAATATCACAGAATGAAGAACTGGATTTTTCAAGTGTATAAACTCACACATGCAATGCATGCCTACACACACTCACGAGAAAAAAAAGATAAATATATTAGACAAATACTTTGACTAAGAAAATAGATTCAAATAAAGTCAAAAGAAAGACATTTTAACTGGCATACAGAAATACAAAGGATCATTTATACTGTTATGATACAAGAGAAGCATACAAAAATAATAAATTATCTGAAGAGGAAATCATCATCTGAAAATAAAACTTAATCCTAATTCTAAAAGTTACAAATGAAAACTTGGGTACAGCTGCATCAAAGAGGTAGAAAACCCACAATATCAAACCCACAAAATATTTATAGAGGAAATTAAAAATGAGCTGGTGGTACTGGTCTATAATCCTAGCTACTAAGAAAGTTATTAAAAATGGGGTACAAAGCTAAATAAAGAATTCTCAACTGAGGAATATTGAAGAGTTGAGAAGCACCTAAAGAAATGTTCAACATCCTTAGTCATCAGAGAAATGCAAATCAAAACAACCCTGAGATGCCACCTTGCACCAGTTAGAATGACTAGGATCAAAAACTCAGGTGACAGCAGGTGCTGGTGAGGATGTGGAGAAAGAGGAACACTCCTTCATTGCTGGTAGGATTGCAAGGTGGTACACCACTCTGGAAATCTATCTGGAAGTTCCTCAGGAAATTGAACATAGGACCTGAGGACTCAGTTATACCATTCCTGGGCATATACCCAGAAGATTCTCCAACATGTAATAAGGACACATACTCCACTATGTTCATAGCAGCCTTATTTATAATAGCCAGGAGCTGGAAAGAACCCAGATGTCCCTCAACAGAGAATGGATACAGAAACTGTGGTACATTTACACAATGGAATACTACTCGGCTATTAAAAACAATGAACTCATGAAATTCTTAAGCAAATGGATGGAACTAGAATATATCATCCTGAGTGAGGTGACCCAATCACAAAAGAGCACACAAGATATGCACTCACTGATAAGTGGGTATTATTAGCCCAGAAGCTTGGAATACCCAAGAAACAATTCACAGATCACATGAAGCTCAAGAAGAAGGAAGTCCAAAGTATGGATACTTTGGTCCTTCTTAGAAGGGGGAACAAAATAGCCATGGGATGAGATACATAGACAAAGTGTGGAGCAGAGACTGAAGGAAAGGCCATCCAGAGACAGCCCCACCTGGGGATCCACCCCATATACTGTCACCAAACCCAGACACTAATATGGATGCTAACAAGCACTTTGCTGACAGGAGCCTGATATAACTGTCTCCTGAGAGGCTCTGCCAATACCTGATAAATACAGAAGTGGATGCTCCCAGCCAACCATTGGACTGAGCACAAGGTCCCCAATGGAGGAGCTAGAGAAAGGATCCAGGAGCTGAAGGAGCTTGTAGCCCCATAGGAGGAACAACAATATGAACCACCCAGACCCCCCAGAGCTCCCAGGGACTAAACCACCAACCAAAGAGTACACATGGAGGGACCCATGGCTCCAGATGCATGTGTAGCAGAGAGGATAACCTTGTTGAACATCAAAGGGAGAGGCCCTTGACCCTGAGAAAGCTCGATGCCACAGGATATGGGAATACCAGGACAGGGAAGCAGGAGTGGGTGGGTTGGTGAGCAGGGGGAAGGGGGGATGGGATAGGGTGTTTTTGGAGGGGAAACCAGAAAGGGGATAACATTTGAAATGTAAATAAAGAAAATATCTAATTTAAAAAAAAAAAAGGAAAGTTAAGGCAGGAGGATTGCAATTTCAATGTCTATCAGCTTGGGTTATTTAATTTAGTCCTGTGGATCTACCTTGACCAGTGAGGCCCTTCCTTCTCAATCTTCAAGTATTTTTGAAGAGAGAAGCTCCCTGTCCTTGGTAGTATTAAAATCAAAAGGACCACCTGTAAGAAATTGCAGACAAGAGTGTTCTTGACCAGATGTGTTGGATTAGGTAGGTTTTAAATTCATAGTCAATTACCTAAGTTTACAGGTAAGAAAGTGTGGGGAGCCAAACAAGGTCATTCAGCCATGGCTGTCTTATGACCATGAGATTGTTAAACAAAGACCTGCCCAGGACCTGCCAGTACAAAAGGAGTAACTACGGATCGCTCCACCCTTAACCGCGGAACGTCCCTACGTGCGCAGATACCAGATGCCTTCACCAGATGCCCTTTGTGCTTCCTGCTGCCAAGAACACCTTGACCCCTCCCTCCTTTGCATTTTGCAAAGGTCACTTCCCCCTAGCTCCCCGTCCCAACTTCCTCATTCAGGGCTTGGCCCATAGCTCACTTCCCCTTAGCTCCCCTTCCCAACTTCCTCATCCCCATTGCTTAAAACGTGCTGCCTGTGTGACAATAAACGAGACCTTGACAAATGGAATCTTGCTTGGTCTCCTTTCTTTCTCTCCCCCATGACCCTCAGGTAGCACCTCTTCGGGACCCTGAATAACTAGACCTGCTGGACGGGTCAAGAAAGGTTGGTTTTAACCTGCCAAATAATAGTTAGATTTCCACATTCTGATTCAGATCATTTAAAAGCTTCAGTACCTATAGGATAAGCCTTTTCTCTCAATTTTATCATCTTAAAAATGTTTTAACCACGGATGAATTTGTTTTGCCAGAAGGAAGAGGAACATACGCACCTACGATGGTAAATTGGGGGCTTAGAAGTTGAAAGTTTCCCGCTGTTCTTTTGGCGAAATGTTTGGGGATTTTAATAGCGATTTTCCAGATCATCAAACTGATTCCCCTCAGAATTTCTTAAAGAACAAGTGTGCTAAAACAAACAAGCTAGGATTCTGTAGTCCATTGTCAAGCTACTATGAATAAAAAGGATCAGATGGCCAGCACTGTATCTGGGGCAGCAGACCCTGTGTTTGTTAAGTGGGCCTTGCAGGTCACAGGCACATTTGGTCAACTCCTTTTTCCAGTCTTCGCATCTTTATTTTAACTGCGTTTCATGCTAAAGTCATGAGTCTTAAATTTTATTTTACTTTATTTTTGTCATCTGGGATAATCTTATTTGACAAACAAGTATTAATGAGTGGGAACAGCTCTGTTAGAAGAGCTTTGGATAAGAATTCTTTGAATGATGGTAATAACTCTATATAGATATGATTTGGAATTATTCTCAATGTCATGCAAAAAGATCAGATAATATCCAAGGTCTCAGAGATAGCACACTGGGAAAGGTTTGGAATTCTCTCTCTCTTTACAAAGAAGCCCATGTACTCAGTGTGTCAAGCATTTTCCTTTCTTTTCTTTTCTCCTGGTTTTTTGTTTTTTTGTTTTTTTGTATTCTACATCAATATTTTCTTTTTTTTCTTTTTTTATTTTTTAGTTCTTTTTTATTATTTTCTATATATTTTTATTTACATTCCAAATGATTTCCCCTTTCCCGGTTCCTCCCTCCCGAAAGTCCCATAAGCCCCCTTCCCTCCCTCTGTTCCCCATTCAACCCCCTCTCGCTTCTCTGTCCTAGCATTCCCCTACATCCAGTCTTTCCAGGACCAGGGGTCTCTCCTTCCATCTTCTTGGAAATCTATTGATATGTGAATTGTGTCTTGGGTATTCCAAGATTCTGGGTTAATATCCCCTTATCAGTGACTGCATACCATGTGTGTTCTTTTGTGATTAGGTTACCTCACTAAGGATGATATTTTCCAGTTCTGACCATTTGCCTAGGAATTTCATGAATTCATTGTTTTTAATTGCAGAGTAGTATTCCATTGTGTAAATATACCACATCTTCTGAATCCATTCCTCCATTGAGGGACATCTGGGTTCTTTCCAGCTTCTGGCTATTATAAATAAGGCTGCTATGAACATAGTGGAGCATGTGTCCTTATTGCATGAAGGGGAAGCCTCTGGGTATATGCCCAGGAATGGTATAGCCGGATCCTCCGGGAGTGTCATGCCCAGTTTTCTGAGGAACCGCCAGACTGCTTTCCAGAGTGGCTGTTCTCCTGGTTTTTAGAGTGTGAGTGCAGATTGACTTTATAATGAAAGCAGGAAGTGCTGGATACATTAGAAAGCAGGCCTGCAGGTCTTCCAAATGTTGGAATATAAAGATCTCCCTTCCTTGTGACTTAATCCCATGGGACACAGATCTGAGTACAAAGGTCCTCAATCGTGGCATGCAAATCTTCACAGCAAAGCACAGGATTCCCTTAACATATTCCTTTCTGTTCCCATGGGAAAAGTAACTACATAATAATGGCATGGACAGAGGAGACATCCAAAAAATGTAGCCAATCACAGGTCTTCAAATGGCAGTGTCAGTGTTGACATGATGCCTCATGGGAGTGTGAATATCACGGGCCTCAAAGGGGTGCTGGAAAAAATTAACCAAACACCTGAGCTGATTGGCTTATAAAGAGAGAGGGCTTACTTCAGGGTCACAGTGGGAGAGGTCTTGATCAGGGTCCCTTTCCTTTTGAGGCCTTGACAAGGCACAGATCATGGCAGAATAATGAGCCAAGCCAAACCTCATGGATCTGATGTGAAGAAGAGAGGAAAAGAGACCTGTTTCCCAGCATCCCCTTCTAGGGTACACCCCCAAGGGACCTCTCCCACTGTCCCATTAGGTTCTATGTGTTAAGATTTCCACTTTCTCCCACCAGTGCTAGGGTGGAGTGGGTCTCATGAGCACACGGGCCTTCAGGGACATTTCTGATCTGAAGCAATATTGAAGTCTAGTGCATGCTTAGTAAATATGGTTCCCTTTTCCTTTTCTATTGTCCTAAGGTTGTGTAAAGTCTTACATAGGAGGATTAAATGGGTCTTGATGTTAGAGGGCAATGAGGCTCTGGCTGCTTGCCTGCAGAAGGTAGGAAGGAAAACAAGTCATCTCCAGAAGTTGAGGAAAAGGACTGCCAATAAGGGGCTATGGGAACTACATTATTCTCCACCTACTTTACAATTTTGATGTTTTAGTATATAGCCGTTGATGTTTGCTTCAAAAAAACCAGGTAAAACACTGCCTGCCAGATTAAACAAACAAACAAACAAACAAAAAACAACTGGAATATCATAAATAGTATAACAGGAAATAAAACCCCTATAAGCTACTCATGCTGAGTTAAAAACTAAACAAGAAGATGGAAGGAGAGACCCCTGGTCCTGGAAAGACTGGATGTAGGGGAACGCCAGGACAGAGAAGCGAGAGGGGGTTGAATGGAGAAAAGAGGGAGGGAAGGGGGCTTATGGGACTTTCGGGGAGGGAGGAAACGGGAAAGGGGAAATGTTTTGGAATGTAAATAAAAAAACTTAGAAAATAAAAAAAAATTAAAAAAAATAAACATTTGTTTTTCAAGAGAAAATATAACTGGATTTAATTCTTATCCCACTTTAGATGTTTGTGAATTTTCATAAGGACACAATTTAAATCATCTATAAGGCAGAGCGAGGGGAAAGGGAGAGACCTAGTGTAACTGTTTTTGTTAGGAGACTCAAAGCTCCTGTTTCTCCTCTGTACTGTAGACTGAAGCAGAGCCTTGCACATGCTAGGCTGTTACTAGGCCACTAAGCTATATTCCTGGCCATTTTGCAACTTATTTTGAGGCAGGGTCTCACTAGATGGTTCAGGCTGGCCTTGAACCCACACTCCTGCTTCGACCTCCTGTGAAGCTGTGATTGTGTCTTCACCAGCATACCAGGATCCTGTCTGAAATACTTTATCTCACAATGTCTGCACATGCCCTCCCATTTCCGAGTTCTCTTTCCTCCTAGAAGTACCACCAATTTCTTCTTTAATTCTCATTTTATAATTTATTCTTGGCAAATGACTTGCCTTTATCCCCCTTCTTTTCTTTGAAAGCCTTTAAATATTTTATTTTTATTGTATGGTTGTTTTGCTTGCATGTATGTTCATATACCATTTGTGGCCTGCTGCCTTCAGAGGCCAGAAGAGGGCATCTGATCACCTACAACTGGAATTGCCAGTTGTACACCTGTGAGACCCAACGTGGGTGCAGGGAACCCAATCAGAGCCTCTAGAAGAACAGACCACTGAGACACCTCTTCAGCTGCTCCCTCCTTTGAAACTTTTGGTAATGGTGTGTGTGTGTGTGTGTGTGTGTGTGTGTGTGTGTGTGTGTATATATACATATGTATTATTTCTAAGAACCTTTTGTTATTCTGTGGCTTCTCTATTTTTTCACTGTTTTTAGTTTATGGTTTATGGATATGGTATTTCCTCAAATCTTTCTAGTTTTATTTTGTTACTGTACTATCACTGATTCTCCTCTGTCCATTTTTATAATTCGCTTATAAAATTTGTTTTTTTTAACAAAATTATTCATTTGTTTAATTTTCTCTTGTCATTCATACTGGAAGATTTTTTAAATTAATATTGAAACTTTTGGGGACTTTCACACATGATTGTAATGTGTTCCATTGTCTCCTTCCCTGTTTGCCTTCTAACAGCTCCTGTAACTCTCTCTCAAATTCAAGTCTTCTTCTCTATAATCATATGGGTCCAGTTAGTGTTGCTGAATGGACTTGGGTACAGGGTTGACCATTTGGACATGAGTAACTGATTAGGGGGGGTTGTCCCTGAAGAAAACCACCTCCCACTCGTTTGACAGCCATGGCCTTCTTCTAGTTCTTCCACTATGAATGGGACCTTGTGACTCCTTTTCCAACCATGCTAGAATGTTGACTGGTGTGGTCTCTGCAGGCCTTATACAGACAACCATAGCTATAGAGCTTTGAGTGCGGTATTGCTATCATGGTCCAATGACACTGTCCCAGCAGCCCTCTGTCTCTTCCACTTTTCTGCTCCCTCTTTCAGAATGTTTCCTGGTCCTTGAGTATCGGGGTTATGTTAAAGATGCCCCATTTGCATCCACATGGCCACGTGTTTATTGCACTTTGGCAAGCTGGGGTTCACCATAATAACCTCTTGTGCTGCAAAAAGGAGGTTTTTTTGACAGTGAGAACTTTATTTATCTGTGGGTATAAGGATAAGTATCTATAAGGCTATATCAGTTTAGCAAAATGGTGTTAGTTGGGTCTCCTTTAGAGTCTATGAGCTTGCAAGCACGGGCTCTTGGCTAGGTTGACAGTACTAAGTATGAGTTTCTTTCTATTTGGTGAGCCTTAAGTACAGTCAGACTCCAGCTGGTTACCCCCAAGACATTAATGCCTGGTCATATCATTAGGCATATCTTGCCAGGCTGATAGTTACTGTGATTTGTAGGATCTGTAGCATGGTAAGACTCCTGATAACCTTTCCCCCTGACACCTTGCTTAGAATCTTCTGACATGACAAGAACTAGCCATCAGTGTGGAGACTTTCAGATCAGTACCAGCTTTATATCTCCAAGTCCTAGGAATAAATGTGTGGTGTCATCTGTGCTGGAAGTTTTGATGATCTATCTAGGAGACCTTGGTTGTCAGTCTATATTATGAGTACAGAAATGCTGACAGGCTAGCTCTTTAGATGTTCAAGTGAGGTTTCCTGACTTACAATCGTTTCCACTCTTTTACAATTAGGTGTTAACCCCCTATTTTGAGGTAGGAAGGGTGGATCTAAAGAATCTAAATCATCTTGTATGATATCAACTGTACCACATTTTCTAATTCTTTACTAGATAGGCTACAGTTTATTCCATTTCTTTCAGAAGAGGTATTCACAGGGTCTTTTGTGATGATTCTGTTCAGAGATAGATTCTGTTAGTTTTAGGCTTTGTCTATGGAAAGGAGAAGGAGTTGATTGCTCTTCAGGCCCTTAGGTGACTCATTGTATTTAGGTCTACTTGGTCATTTCTCATTCCCAAACCAAGCTCCTACAGCTGGGTCTGGAGCCTTAGGGAGATTGTTCTGTGAAGAAATATTTATCTCTGTTTTTTATTCCCTTATAAAACTACTGGGTTGAGATTTTCTCTGTTTCTTTCAGTTGGGGACATTTTCTATCTGTTATCTATTTTTGAGAAAACCATTAACGTAAATTGTCTGATGATGGCCCCTTATGCCTTCTTTCATATGGGTTTATCTGACTATAGTCATCATTCTATTTTCTGGGTGATGCTGGGAGAGACAGGATGCGAATGAGTCACAAGAGTAGGCCATCATGAAATTGAAGTTACAGAGACCAAGGAAGATCCCCTAACTACGCTTGTTACCCAACACTGTGGTAATCTTAGGATAGCCTGAAGAACTGAATATGAAAACTCCTCTCTTCTTAATACTGCTCTGACTCAATGCCTTTCTTCCTGAGGCTACACCTATGCCATTGTGTGTCCTCTGCCTCCTCCCACCATCTACCCCCCCCCACCAGACATGCTTGATTTTCATCTGATTGGACCTTTTTTCTTAAGAATATTTTCCCCTGAGACAGCATAGGAGACAGGGAAGGATAGGCATTCCTAGCCTGAATTCAAACCTCATGTGCAATGGGTGTAAAGAAGGCTTCTGATCACTGTTCCAATGGACATTAATGCATCAACAATAAAAATATGAATTTCCTTGCATCAATGAAATGCTAAAGTAGAGATTTTTCACTTATGAAACATAAGGCCAAAGGATGTAATAGACAAAACATGGGAAGACAGAGTGTGAGGATGGCCTTTCATAAGCTTAGGTGTTTTTCCTTTATCCAAAACATTAAGTAATGGATACAGCTTTTAGTAAAGACATGCCCAAGCAAAGCTGTTGTTTACATTTCTTGAATAAAATCTCATAAGAACGCTAACTCAAGCCACTGAAATGACTTTTGAATTTGACTCAAAGTCACAGAGATATATATCCACTTTGGTTGTCTTCTCCACCCGTCATAAATATGAGGAGTGAAGGCTTGTAAATCTGCCAATTCACCGCAGAAACACAGCCATGACAATCTAACTAATGATCTCCCTATACTACTTTTCTTATCCAAAGAAAGCTTTCTCTTTTTGTTTGACAGAGAAAGATACCTTTCATAGGTTGTTTTTCAGGAGGGCAAAAATGCATATCGTTGTGATAAAGAGTATCTGACTGATATATAGAAGGCAAAGAGATAAGCCCTGCCCTCAATGCACTGTGACATATCCCCTTCTCCCAGTCTCTCAGTTTTCCATTTACTTTCTAAATACATCTTGCAAGTAGGCATTGAACAAGAGCTCTGGTACCACGTATATGATAACCCTTATAGAGTGACTCTAAAATCATCTCTTGTTCTAGTCAAACTATTCTGAGTCTCTTAGACAAGTCCTGAACCTTTTTGCTGTCCTGCTGTGGTTGGTATATGCTTTTTCTTCAAACACTGTCCTTAAATTTTTTTCTTTGCAATAGACAGAGACCAATTCAGAAAGACACAACCAGTCAAAATACAGAATTGTGGAGCCTAGTTCCAATTGACTCCCACACCTAAGGATCAGGGAATATTGCAGAAGAGGGGACAGAAAAAAATTGCAAGATCTACAGGATCAGAGGTTTTCTATGGTAATGCATCTCCTAGTAAAAAACTGGAGCCACACCCATTAAATCTCACTAACACACTGTCCAAATATGAGCTGAACAAGGACTACATCAACAGACATGCCATAGTGGACAGAGAAAACCCCATGAGGCCTCAACCCTAAACTAGGAATTGTAGGCAACTAAGGAATGCCTGAACTGGGAGAGATAGTCTTTGCCTACCAAAATGGTCAGCCCTGAAAACACACATACATGTAACATTATACAGACTGAGCAGGTTATATTTGGGAATATATATGTCTATACATATGCATGTATACCTTAATTCATTTAAAAATCAATTAGTTCATTAATAAAAAATGCTGTCTTTGGGTTTTATTGCTGTGAAGATACACCATGATCAAGGTAACTCTTATAAAGGCAAACATTTAATTGGGGCTGGCATATATTTTCAAAGGTTCAGTCTAGTATCATCATGGCTGGAAGCATGGCAGAGTGCAGGCAGACATGGTGGCAGAGGAGCAGAGATTTCTACATCTTGATCTGAAGGCAGCAGAAGGAGACCGGCTGACAGCAGGCAGCCAGGAGGAGGCTCTGATTCCACACTGGTCAGAGCTTGGGCATAGGATACCTCAAAGACAACCCACACAGTGACTTACATTTTCTAACAAGGCCATGCCTACTCCACCAAGGCCATACCTCCTAACAATGTCACTCACTGTGAGCCAAACATTCAAACACATATGTCTATGGAGGCCATACCTATTCAAACCACCACAGATGCTATTAGTCTGAAAGACAGAAAGGAAGGGTATATAAGAGAGTTTGGAATGAAGAAAGGGAGGAGAGGAATAATGTAATTATATTGTAATCTCAAAAATAAAAAGATATATATGACAAAATATGTGTAGGTCAATTCATAAGTCAGTTTCTTATCCACTTATTCTTCTAACTCCCTGTTTCTGCATGAGTAGGAAACTGGTTCATAGTAGATGGTTCAGTAGACAGTTCCATGTGAGCCCTGAACAGGAGCCAGATCTTGGGCTGGGTTCCCTGTTAAAGATGACCTAGAGCATCCCTCCCTGTTTAAAGTTGCTGAAAATACCTACTTCGAACTGGGAAACTTGAGTGGTTTTTCTTGGGAGAAAGATGGAGGATTACTAATCTATTATTTGGTTATATTTGGGTATGTTAATTTTCTCCCCAAATTCTATGGCAGTGATAACATAATATATATCATACATATATGCTTTTTTTCTAGGTGATGAATGGATGTAATATAATCTTGGTAAAAATCATGGTTATTTATTTTTACTTCCTCAGCAATCTAATATGCTAGACTGAAATTTAGATATAATTTTAATTATATAAATATTGAATACTTATTTCTTGATAAATATCTGGAGCCTTAGCACCCAGTGATATTATTATGATGGTTCTTGAAGCAATTGTTATTCATAGTAGTTTTGATGACAGTGAAATTGAGTCTTAGCAATTATGGGGTTTGACACCTGACTGTAGAACATGACAGTAGAACCTTTATTCCTCACTGTGATGCTTTCTTTAGGGACTGCGTTTGGACAAGTCACTCACAGAAACAACTGCAAACAACTTTAGTAATGTGTCTTGCCCTTATTCTCCCTTATTAAATTAATAAAATGTCATATAAGAATCAGTTTTCTTCACAGAAAGAGCTCTCGTATGTAGACAGTCACATTTTCACATGGTTGTCATTTTCTTTGCTAGAAGAGGAGGAGGAGGAGGAGGAGGAGGAGGAGGAATCCACTGAAAAGGCTGGAATTTGGTTTTATTTAAAATGCTACCATTTCCCCAAGAACTGGAAGAATATTGCAAGCAATGTGGATAGAAAATCTCTGTGAACAAAGCACTCTATAAGTAGGTCTTTAGAGACACATTGCTTTCTTCCAGCATCTTCTTTCCTTTATATACATACAAATGGTAAAGTAGTACAGAAATCAGTATTCCTTTTTTTAAAGAAATGATATTTTTTAAAGATGTATTTATTTTATTTTATATAAGTACACTGTAGCTGTCTTCAGACACTCCAGAAGAATGCATCAGATCCCATTATAGATGGCTGTGAGTCACCATGTGGTTGCTGGGATTTGAACTCGGGACCTTTGGAAGAGCAGCTGATGCTCTTAACCACTGAGCCATCTCACCAGCCCGAATTCAGTATTCTTAAACACCTATGATATGGTACATAGAGTGATATTCCAGAAAAATTTTATGCCACACAGTTTTAACTAACAGAAAAATGCTAATTTTATATTCCTTATAATTGTATCAATACACACACATATACAATTTGTATGCCCAAAATACAGTTTAACAAAAATTTAAAGCAAATGTTAATAGCACATAGGATATATTAGTTGTTTTCTAATGCAATATAATAGTTTGCAATGTTGTGCAGATGTTATATTTTTGATATGCTTTTACTAATTCTTTGTGTTATATGGTAGCTTTGAAATATGTCTACAGATTTCTTGATACATTTTTATTCCCAGAGTCACTTTTAATTCTAATCCTCTTGAGTATGAAAATTATTTGAGTCTTACTTTTTACACATGATAGTGCAGAAATGGTTTGCGGCTGAAGCTCAATCGTAAAAAGATTGATGACTCTCTACAAGTGCCACCATCACTTATTACCTAGAATTTTGCTACCTTTTTGTGAGAACCCCAGATAGACAGATGGACAGATCTCTGTCAAGGAACTGGGTTCTTCCAGCAAGCCAAAGAAGGAAGTTTTCTGTCAGCATGTGCTTGTGACATGTGAGAAATAGATTCTCTAACTCCACTCAAACCTTCAGGTGACTACAGCCCTGGCAGACATATTGCCTGAAGCTTTATTAGTCCCTGAGGAGATGCAGTCAGATAAGCTCCCCCTAAATCCTGACCCATAAAAATGATGAGATAATATACACCGTCTTAAGCTGCTGGCTTGTGTGGTAATTTATTCCCCCTGCAATAGATAATCAATAAACTTTGTTTTCTTGCTATATACCCTACTTTTACCTCTGTGATGGGCTTTAGATTTCTTTTGCAATAATTTGAATTATACTTCTTTGTACTTTGTTTAACTTTGAGTATATTTTGTTTGATCTCTTTCTTTAGTAGTGAAACTCATTATTTCTAACTGGAGAGATATAAATTTGGATATGTACTGGAAAAAGTTCAGCTGGTTTATTAGTGCTGACAGTGTGCTCCCCTCTCAGCAGCGGTGACTGAAGTGGGTTCTGCCGATGGATAGATCTGAATAGCTTTGCCATGTTTCCTCAGGAGTATCAGGTTGGACAGCTATGTTGTGTTGCAGGAGCTTATAAAAAAGAGAATTGTGTTGGAGAAGGAGTTGAAGTCTCAAGAAATGAATGTTAGGAGGAGAGTGGAGAAAAGAAACAATATACACAAAATTGGCCACTTGAGAAGCAAATCTCAAGTATAGATGACAATTCCTGAGAGCTCCTTGCTATTCCACAGGAAAGCTTAGTGCTCATAACCCTGTTCTGGAACAATGGCAGCAAACATGGAAGTGAAGGATGATTTCATCATTAAGACTGAAACACGGCCCATACCAGTCTTGAGAACTTCAGGAAATGGTGATGGTGGAGACTTAAACATTGCTCTACTGAAAAATGACAAGAAATTCTGAGAGCTTCATGCCACCTTTGGGACAAATTAGAACCATGAAATAAAGACTTAGAAAAAGAGGATCTCCAAACCAGTGAAAATCAATTTCAGACAAGTAGCACTGCATTTACTCTATTTAGTTTATGTACTTTATTTTAAGAGAATATTATTTTTACTCTTTTATTTTATTTCTTTGAGAGTGCTGGGGATTGAACCCAGGGGCTAATGCATTCTAGGTAAATTCTATACCAGTGAGCTATAACTCAAATTCTTGTACTTATTTTATTTTGAGGTAGTATAGTGGTTCTCAATCTTCCTAATGCTGACATATTTTGATAAAGTTTCTCAAGTTGTGGTGACCGCCAACAATAAAATTATTTTGTTGGTATTTCATAATGATAATTCTGCTACTGTTATGAATCATAATGCACGTATCTGATGTATAGGATATCTGATACGTGGTCCCCAAAGTGGTTGTGACCCACAGGTTGAGAACCACTGAGATAGTGTCTCATATACACAAGGCTGGCCTCAAATTCATTATGTAGTTGAGGATGACTTTGAAGTTTGGAGCCTTTTACCTCCACTCCTCAGTGCTGAGATTATAGGAATGTGATGCACTGGAGGTGAACGCATGGCTTCCTACAAGCACAAGCACTCTACTGAGGAAGCCATACTCTGTCCCCTGTACTCCATTCTCCATGTAAAATTCTTACAAACTTATGACATTCCCATGGCCACTCTTTGGAGTTCATTTGACCTGATGTCTTCATACCTGTGCAGACACTCTTAACCATGGAATAAATTTTTGTATTGATGGTAAGTATTATGTTAGAATTTGTGCAATACTATTAGGATGACATGAAGAGCTTTTTAAGGTTTTGGCCATTTAAGAACATGTAACATAGCAACACAACTGTATATTATGTATGCGTTGATGCAGGGAACACATAGGTACATGTCAACAGTAGCTTGTCTAAAACACTGAATGAAAAGTTGGTAGTCACACTACTGATAGAAATAAAGGACATAGGGATTACCCAAATCATGGGTGATAAATATACCATTTCAAACATATATTGATGTCAACAAGTTAAACATATAAAAAGTATAGACAGTTTTAGAGAATACATTTGACAATATAATTTAAATAAAAACTACTTTAAATTTTATGTGAACATTTAGTAGCTTATGTATGTATATCTGACATGAAAGTAAAAAACCAGAGGTGAGATCATCTGGGGCAAGGAGAACACAAATAGGAGGGAGGAGAGGTAAGGCAGGGGATGGAATGTCTTAGATGTGGTCAAAGTACATGCTATACTCAAATGAAAATGCATTTATGAAATCAGTCACTATGTAAAATAAATACATGCCAACAAAATTTAAAAGAAAAAATCAAACCATTAAAATAAACTTAAGTCATTGACAACATGACTGTCTTATATCTTATAAGAAAATTGAATTTGTGGGGAAAATCTTTTCACAGAAACTCA
The DNA here is from genome assembly GCA_036184795.1 of Tokudaia tokunoshimensis. Lineage (NCBI taxonomy): Eukaryota > Metazoa > Chordata > Mammalia > Rodentia > Muridae > Tokudaia > Tokudaia tokunoshimensis. Next base: position 145,376,109 of record BTHU01000001.1, on the reverse strand, counting down.
AGCATAGATGATTTAAATAGTAAATTATATTAAATATTTCATAACGAAATAATACCAGCTGTATACAGTCCTCCAGAGTATAACGCTTCCCAACTCAGTTTTACGATGCCAGAATTACTTCAAATAAAAATTAGAAAAAGAAAACAGAAGACCAACATGAACACAGATGCAAAAGACTTAGTAAGATTTTAGCAAGTCAAATCAAATGAAATATAAAAAGGGTAATTCAATTTTGATGTAATAATGAAAAAGCAATCAACACAATCCATCATATTACTACAATATCTGACTATGGAGAAAGCTAAGCGGGTGAAGTGTTTACCACACAAGTCAGGAGACTAGAGCTCAGGTCCCCAGCATCTATGTGAAAAGACAGGCACGCATGGGAACCTACCTGCAATTTCAGCCCTGAAAGTAGAGACAGAGGTCTCTCCAGGAGCAAAACAGCTAGATGCCTCAATATATAAGGCAGAAAGGAATTAAAAAGATACTAATATTAATTTCCAGCTTCCACATATATATTATATACATGTTTATGCATATACATACTTGCCCATATACAAGTAAATGCATATTATGCATATGCACACAAATGACACACACAAGCAAAAGAAATAAAAAGCTTGAAAAACTGAAACTAAAACCAAGCAAGTATTCACATAAAAGCCCTTCTGATAATCTCACCACCCAAATATATATAAATGTGGTGATTTGAATGAGAATGGCCCCCATAGGTTCTTATGTTTGAAGGCTTGGCCCCCTAGTTCATGGAACTGTTTGGGAAGGATTAGTAGGTGTGGCCTTGTTGAAAGAGTTGTGTTACTCTGTGGGCTTTGAAGTTTTAAAAACCCTGCTTTTCACTGTAAGCTTTCAGCTACTTCACCAGTGATATGCTTGCCTGCCTAATAACCACATTCCCTGATATGATGGCCATGGACTCAAACTGTGAAACTGTAACCAAGCTCCCAATTAAATGCTTTCTTTATAAGTTGCTTTGGTCATGGTGTTTTGTCATGGGAATAGAGAATAAAGATAATTTAATCAACTGACACAGGGAAACTGTAAAAACATCTAAAATTATACTTAACAGTGAAGGTCTGAAATGCCATATCCCTAGTGGAGAACTAGGCAAGACTTATCCTTCTCAGTGCTTCTACTCAGTGTTGCATATGGAGACTCTCCTGCTTGTTTAGTGTAGCAAGAAAATAGAAGAAGAGGAATGTAATCTTACAAAAAAGAAAAACATTATGTCAATACAAACACAAAATGATTTTCTATTTGAAAAAAATAAAGGATTTTATCTCAAAGCCATTAAAACTAAATGAGTTCTGGAATATAATTCAGCAATAAGTATGTAGTCTAGAGAAAATGTATATCTGTATATAAAAACTAAAATCTAGAAAGAATATTTATAAAATACACAACCATATCTAGAACATGATATAATTCAAAATGGAAATAAAATTAACAGAGTATAGTATACAAATGGCAGCTCATAGCTATCTGTAACTTCAGTTCAAACAGGCCTGTACTCCTTGGGATTCAGATCACATGTGATGCACAGAAACTCACACAAGTGCTCTCTCTCACACACACATTCACATAAAAGTAAATTCTAAAGGAAAGTTAAAAGACAAACCACTGACTTCAATAAAAATATATGTAAAACATTTATCTGCTGTGCATTCAGACTCAATATACTTCTAGTATTCAATATCAAGAAGAACCACAGTCCATTCAAAATGGCCATGACATAAAAACCTTACAAATGAAAATACTCAGAGTGTAGATGAGCACAGGAACTATTCTTGCACTTACTTATTAGGGAAATGCAAATAAACACCATAGTGAGTTAGTTACACTTGCTTGATTGTGGCAACAATTAAGAAGATGACAGACTGCATGTTGGCAAGTGTTTAGAATGTCATGAAATCTCTCTATGGTTAGGAATGCAAAAGATTAGAGCCACTTTAGAAAACAAATGAAGTATTCTTTATAAAGCATGCACATTACACACACACACACACACAGCACAGAAACTGCATTCCCAGATATCTACCAAACAGAAGTAATAATCGGTGTCCACACAGACTATCACTGGACATTCCCAGCAGCTCTTTAAACAAAAGGCTCAAGCAGTGGTCAGTGTGATGTTAATGGACTTAAACTGAAATGATGCTTACGTATATTTGTGTAGCTGGCTCATTCCTACATGTATGTCATTGCCTTAAGAAGATATTCTCCTCTGTAGTTTCTGTTCTGTCAGCTTGGACTGCACAACAAAACTCACATGTCAGCCCAGACAACCTAAGCATGGTAATGAATCCTTATTATTATATGCTGCTGACTTTTGAGATACCTTGTTATGGAACACTATTGTGACATCTTCCTGTCCATTCTCATTCTTTCCTTTTCCATTCCTAGGGGTTATAGGAAAAGAAATCTTCCACTTCCATTATTATAATTGTCACCTCTAGGGAGAAGGCTACTCCATCTGCCTCCAGGCCCGTCTCCTCTGAGCTCTTGACACTCACACCATCTTTTTTGCAATGAGAATCCACTTCACAGAGAAAGAAAGAAGACATATAAAATAATGTCGGTAATAACACTAATAATGTGTTTACCTTTACATAATTAGTGTTCACTGAGTGTTTTTTATTAATTGATAGGAAAATTGTACTTATAATTTTATTGTGTCACTTAGAAAAACCTGTCCCCTGAAATGATAGTAGGTTCTTATTTTCCTATTGTACTATGCCATTCAGAAAAGAATAGTTCCAAGCTTCTAATCAATGATCTCTTAATGAATAGTTGCCTAAGTCTTAACAATGTCTTTTGAAATTTAAGCACTTATATTGCTTTGATTTAGATTTTGTATTTCATAGAATATTTATTTTCCTTCTTTTCATATATATATATATATATATATGTGTGTGTGTGTTTGTGTGTGTGTGTATGTATGTTTTTAATAGAAAGAAGCATATATGTATTAGCAATACTTTATTAAAATAGACTTTAAACATTTTTGTTGCTTGATTTGGGAGTATGTTAAGGCAATCTGCCAGTATACTCTATTATTGTAATGGGTTCAATGAATTAGGAAGGGACTTACAGCTTTAGAGTCAGATGTGAGCAAATAATGTACATGAGCAAACTAATTAGGAGGTGAAGAAGACAAAGTACTTTCTGAAATATTTTTCGGCTGGTGTAGATTAACTGCTCACCAAAAACTTGTTGTGGTTTCCCTTTTCTCTATGACTCCATCTCAAATGAATCATCTCTACCAAACTTCCTTACCCCAGTTCATCCCATTATCCTAGCTTCTACCTGAGCAGGCAAGAGAAACAGGTCCACAGAAAATTTTCTATCAGGCAACAAACAGTCATAACACTATCCTAAAATCCAGAAAATAAACAGAAACCAAGGAAAAAAATGCCTACCAGCAAAAGCAAACCAAGATATCTACACCTAGACCCATAATCTTTTCAGGCCAGATGCTTAGATGCTCAGATACCTGCATAAAAACTCAATAACAAAACAATATATCTCGACTAGAGCCCAGCAACACTACTACAGGGCCATGAATATTCAAACATCGGTGAAGCCCAAGAAAGATCTTGGTCCTATCTGAAGAAGATAGAGGTTCTTAATGAAGAAAAGAATAAATCCCTTAAAGAAATCCTCGAAAACAAACAAACAGTGGGAGGGAATGAAGAAAACTCTTCAAGACCTAAAAATGGAAATAGAGTCAATAAAGAAAACCTAAAATGAAGGAATTCTGGAAATGAAAAATTTAGGATTCAACCAGAAACTACAGAAGCAAACTTCACCAAAAGAATACAAGAGATGGAAGAGAGAATCACAGGCATTGAAAGTATGTTAGAAGAAATGATATATTTGTCAAAGAAAATGTTTAATCTAAAAAAAAACCTTTGATATAAAACATCAAGGAAATATGGAACACAATGAAAGGACAAAATTTAAGAATAATAGGAGTAGATGAAGGAGAAGAAACCCAAGCTAGAAAATATTTTCAACAAAATTACAAAAGAAAAATTTCATAATCCAAAGAAGGAGATGCCTATAAAGGTCCAAGAACCATAGAGCACCAAATAGATTGGACAAGAAAAGAAAGTCCCCTTAGCACATAATAATCAAACCACTAAATATACAAGCAAAGAAAGAATATTAAAAGCTGAAAGGGTAAAAGACCAAGTAACATATAAAGATTTATAAATACCAAATAGTAGCATGAAGTGCAAGTAACATATAGAACTATGTCTGACTTCTCAATGGAGACTTTTGAAGCCAGAACAAGCTGGACAGACTTGGTATAGATTCTAAGAGACCATAGATGCCAGACCAGACTACTATACACAGAAAACATTCAGTCAATTTCAATGGAGAAAATAAGATATTCCATATAAAGTTAAATTTAGTCAATATTTATCTCCAAATCTAGCACTATAGAACATGCTAAAAGGGGAATTCCAACGTAAGGAAGTTAACTATAATCATGAAAACAGAGGGAGTAAATAATTTCAGATGAGAAAAATGAAAAGGGAAACATACATACACACACACACACACACACAACAAATGTACACACACATACACACCACCAACAAAATAATAAGAATCAACAATCACAGGTCATTGATTTCTCTCAATATCAATTCCCTAATAAAAAGATGCAGACTAATAGAATAGATGTAAAAACAGGATCTATCCTTCTGTGGAATCCAAGAAACATATTTCAATATCAAAGATAGATGTTAACTCAGGGTAAAGGGTTAGAAAAAAATATTCCAAGCAAATGGACCTAAGAAACAAACTGATGTAGCCATTTAAATATCTAACGAAATAGACTTTAAACTAAAATTAATCAAAAGAAATAGGAAAGAATACTACATACTCGTCAAAGGAAAAATTCACCTTGTTATGAAGATAACATTTCAGTTTTTAACATTTACGATCTCAAATGTAAGACACCAGAGTTTGTAAAAGAAATATTACTATGACTGAAATCACATTGATTCTCATACACTGATAGTGGGAGACTTTAATACCCCAATCTAGCCAATAGACAAGTAATCCAGACAAAAACTAAATAGAAATGCTAGACCTAACAGATGTTATAAACCAAATGAACTTAACTGATACTTACAGAACATTTCACCTAAGCACAAAAGAATATACCTTCTTCTTTGTACCTCAGGGAACTTTCTCCAAAATTGATCATATGCTCAGATACTAAACAAGTCTCAACAGATACAATTGAAATAACCCCCTGCATCCCATCAAACTACCATGGATTAAAGCTGGATAATAGCAACAACAGAAACCACAGAAGGTTTACAAACTCAAAGAAATGGAACAAATATTCGCTGAATTAAAAAATGAGTCAAGACATAATTAAAAAAGCAAAGACTTTCTAGAATTAAAAAAAGAAAGAGAATACGCAACATACCTAAACTTATGGGACACAATAAAAGAGATTCTAAGAGGCACATTCATAACCTACATTAAAAACATGGACAGATCACATGCTGGCCACTTAACAACATATTTGGAAACTCTAGGGGAAAAAAATCACACTGTAAAGCAGTGTAGCAAGAAATAATTAAACTCAGGGCTAAAATCAATGAAATAGAAACAAAGAGAACAATGTAAAGAATCAATGAAACAAAGAGTTAGTTCTTTGGGAAAAATCACCAAGATTGACAAACCTTTATTGAAATTAACTAAAAGGTAAAGAGAATATACAAATTAACAAAATCAAAAATGAAAAGGAGGCATAACAACAGACACAAAGGAAATCCAGACAATATTAAGCAGATACTTTAAAAACCTCTACTCCATCAGATTGCAAAATCTAAAAGAAATGAATAATTTTCTAAATGGGTTCCATTTACCAAAGTTAAATCAAGATCATATAAGTAGTTTTAAATAGACTTATAACACCTAGTAAAATAGAAATGGTAATTAACAGTCTCCTAAGCAAAAAATCAATCAATCAATCAAACAAGCAAACAAAAACCAACCAAACAACCAAACAAAGACAAAACAAAATTCTCAGGGCCAGATAGTTTAGAGCAGAATTCTATCAGCTCTTCAAAGAAGAGTTAGTACCAATACTTCTCAATTTATTCCAAAAAATAGAAACAGATGGAATATTGTTGAATTTGTTTTATGAGATCACAGTTACCTTGATACTCAAATCACGTAAAAGTCTAACAAAAGAAATGAATTATAGACTAATTTCTCTTACAAACATAGAAACAAAAGTACTCAATAAAATACTTGCAAATCAAGTCCAAGTACACATCAAAAAGATCATTCAACATGACCAAGAAGGTTTCATTCCAGATGAAAGTATGATTCAAAATACAAAAATCAAGAAAATGGAATCTACCATACAAACAAACTTAACGAAAAATCACATGGTCACCTAATTAGATACAGAATTAGGGATACAATGGACATATCCCAAAGATAATAAAGGCAGTTTTCAGCAATCCCATAGGCAATATCAACTTAAATTGAGAGAAACTAAAAGCATTTCTACTAAAATTAGGCATAAGACAAGACTGTCCATTCTCTCCATAGCCATTCAATATAGTCTTCGAAGTCTTAGCTAGAATAATAAACCTCAAGGATGTCAAGGGGATAAAAACTGAAAGGGAAGAAATAAAAGTATTTTTTGCTTGCAGAAGATAAAATAGTATACATAAATGACCCCCCAAAAAATCCTACTGGGTGACTCTTACATTTGAATCCTTTCATCAGAATGGCTGAATACAAAATTAACTCACAAATATCAGTAGCACTTCCATACACAAATTATAAACATACTGGAAGGAAATCAGGCAACAGCATCTTTTACAATAGCCTCAAGTAATATAAAATATCTTGGGGTAACTTTAACCAAGCAAGTGATAAATTTCTATAATAAAAACTTCAAGTCTTTGAAGAAAGAAATTGAAGGAGATACCAGAAGATGGAAAGATCTCTTATACTTACTGATTGGTAGGATTAACATAGTAAAAATGGCCATCCTACCAAAAGCAATCTGCAAAATCAGTGCCATCCCCATCAAAATTTCAACACAATTTTTTATAGATCTTTAAAGGACAATTCTCAGCTTCACATGAACAAACAAACAAAAAACCCAGGATAGCTAAATGAATCCTGAACAATAAAAGAACTGCTGGAAGTCTCAGCATTTCTGATTTCAAGTTGTACTACAAAGCGATAGCAATAAAAACAGCATGGTACTGGCATAAAAACAGACATGTTGATGAATGGAATGAAATTGAAGTCCCAGATATAAATCCACACCTTTATCAACACCCAATATTTGATAAAGAAGCTAGGAATATACACTGGAAAAAAAGATGGCATCTTAAAAAATGATGCTAGTCAAACTAAATATCTGTATGTACTTATCACTTGGCACAAAATTACAAAAGGATCAAAGACTTCAACATAAAACTAGTTATACTGAACCTAATAGAAGAGAAAGTGGGAATAACCTTGAACTCATTGGTATAGGAGACAACTTTCTGGACAGAAGGCCATTATTTCAGCTACTAAGATCAATAATTGGTAAAATAAACCTCATGAAAATCAAAACCTTCTGAAAGACACTATCAATCAGACAAGGTGGTAGCCCACAGAATAGAAAAGATTTTCACCAACTACACATGTAAGACACGAATAATATTCAAAATACATAAAGAACTCCAGAAACTAAATATCAACCAAACAAACAATCCAATTAAAAATGGGGTACAGGTCTAAACAGAGAATTTTCAATAGAGGAAACTGAAACTGTTGAGAAACACTTAAAGAAATGTTCATCGTCCTTTGCCACAAGAGAAATGCAAATCAAAATGACTTTGAGATTCTATCTTACACCTGACAGAATGACTAGGTTCAATAACAGAAGTGACAGTTCCTGTTGATGAGGATGTGGAACAAAGGGACCACTCCTCCAATGCTGATGGGAGTGCAAACTTGTACAGTCACTATGAAAATCAATACGGTGGTTCTTCAGAAAGATGGGAATCAATCTACCTCAAAAACTGGCTAAACCATTCCTGAGCATATACCCAAAGGACACGTCATCCTACCACAAAGGCACTTTCTCAACCATGTTCATTGTAGCTTTACTCCTGATAGCCAGAAACTGGAAACATCCTAGATGTCTTCCAACTGAAGAATCGATAGAAAAATGTGGTACATTTACACAATGGAGTATTAACTAGTTGTTTATAAAAAGAAAATGGCATCATGAAATTCCCAGGCAAATGGACAGAACTAGAAAAAGAAAAGTATACTGAGTGAGGTAACCCAGATTCTGAAAGATAAATATGGTATTTATTTGATTATTATGTTGATATTAAATAAATAAATAATAGCTATGCTACAATTCATAGATCCAGGGAGGTTATATAGAGAGGAAGGGACTTGGGGAATATGCATACATATCCCTGGGAAGGCAAAATAGAATAGAGTTATGGTTAGATTGGGGGCAGAAAGGAAAGACATAGAACGGAAGGAGAGTGTGGGGAGAGATGAATGGAACTGGGGCACTTGGAGAGTGGTGTAGATACCTAGTACAGTAGAAATTTCCTGTAATCTATGAAGGTGATCTTAATGAGGACTCCTAGCAATGGGGCAATGGGGGGGGGTATCAGTTTTCAACTGGTTATCTCTGGTAGCCAGGTAAGGCTTCAAGTGGTGGGACTGGGTTGCATTCAACTGAATTATTGGCCATGGCAGTCCCACGGAAATCCCCAAACAACCCAAGCTGATGCTAATACAAAGAATTGCTCTCCATAGACAGTGGGCCCCCATTGATAATGACAACATCCATATAACTAATTGAACATAGAGAAGAATTGGTGCCTCCATGGAGCCTTCCTCCCTAAATTTTAGTCTCTTTGGTGTGGAAAGGTACTCTGTAGGCTACTGAAAGAGAAACATGAACACCAAACATTTGTACAAAGACTATACTACAATCTGTCCTGCCTTCAAAATATGCCATGGCAATGGTGACATAGAAAGTGTGGGAGTAGCTAACCAGTGTCTCATTTGACTTAAGGTCTATTCTATGAGAAGGAACCCATACCTGACATTGCTTGGGTAAGAAATTAGCCCAGAGACCTGGGGTAAAACCAAATACTACTGGTCTAAATTAAAGTAACACTAATGATATTCTGCTCTACTCATAGATCAGAACCCTATTCAGCTATCCTCCTGCAGCAGATAGGAACAAATACAGAGACCCACAGTCAGACATTATGCAAAAAGGGAAAAGAAGAGAGAGAGAGAGAGAGAGAGAGAGAGAGAGAGAGAGAGAGAGAGAGAGAGAGAGAGATCAGAATACATAGCTCTAAATGGGATGTCTCCATCAAATCCTTCCTCTCAGGGTTCAGGGAATCTTGAGGAAGGAGTGTGAGAACCAGAGGGGATAGAGAACACCAGGAAAACAAGGTTCTGTAAAACAAATGGGCAAAACTCATGTCTTTGTTAGAATTTTATTGCTGTGAAAAGATATCAAGACCAAAGCAACTTTTATAAGGACAACATGTAATAGGGGCTGGCTTACAGGTTCAGAGATTCAATCCATTATCAACAAGACAGGAATATGGCAGCATCCAGGCAGGCATGGTGTAGGAGGAACTCAAGAGTTCTACAGCTTCATCTGAGGACTGTTAGCAGAATACTGACTTCCAGGCAGCTACGATGAGAGTCTTAAAGCTCACACCCACAGTGACACACCTCCTCCAACCAGACCATACCATCTAAAAGTGCCATTCCATGGGCCAAACATATACAAACCATCACAACTCATATGAACTAACAAAGACTAAAGTAGCAAGGACAGTGCCAAGATGGGTCTGCACCAGGTCCTCTGCACATGCATTATGGCTTTCCATTTACTGTTTTTATTGGACTCCTGAGTGTGTGGACAAATGTGTCTCTTATTCTTGTGCCTTTTCTTGGGCTCCTTTCTTCCTGTTGAATTGTCTTATCCAACTTCAACATGATGGTTTTTGTCTCCTCTTATATTTTATTTTGTTGTTAGCTCTTAGAGGCTTGTTCTTTTCTAATGAAAGACAGAAAGGAAGTGGATCCAAATGGGAGAAAAGGTGGGGAGAAACTGAGAGTAGTAGAGGGAGGGGAAACTGTAATCAGGATATATTGTATGAGAAAAGAATCTGTTTTTAATAAAAGCTGGGAAATAAAATAAAGAGAGAAAGATAAGTATAGGGCTGGGAATATGAATCATCAGGTAAAGGAGGCTGCTGTCTTCAGGCTGAACGACTTAAAGTTGGACCTCGAATCCACATAGAAGCTAGATATGGTACACATGTGTAATCCATCATTCCTATAGTAATATAGGAGGCAGACACAGTCAAATTCCTTAGAAGCTCACGAGCCAGCTATCCTAGAGTATGTACACATACCAGCAAGCAACAGGAGAGACTCTGCCTCAAAACAAAGTGGTGAGTGAAAACTGTCATTAAAGTTGTCTTCTGTCTTCCACATGATTGGACAGGGAAAAGGGAGCAGAGCTAAGAGTGGGGGGGGGGAGAGAGAGGGAGAGAGAGAGAGAGAGAGAGAGAGAGAGAGAGAGAGAGAGAGAGAGAGAGAGAGAGAGAGGGAGAGAGAGAGACAGAGACAGAGACAGAGACAGAGAGACAGACAGAAAGAGAGCGTATCCCAGAGGGTAGGGGGAGGAGAAACATGATGGCTTTGGACATGTACCTACATGACATTTAGCAGCCACAAGAAGCTATGTTTTCACAAGGTTAGAAATATTGGTCTAAAGCTTTTATCATTATCAACTGGCTCTAAAATTACTGTATTGACATCTTGTAAATTATGTTATTATTTATACATAAATTTGGTTAATTAAGCCTTAAGAGTCTTGATTCTACAGTGTAATTAGGTGTTGATGTGGCAGATTGTGGGATGTGTGGGGAGTTGCATAGAAGCTAGAGGTATTCGGGACCCCTGCTGGAGAGATGACCCTGCAGGCAGGTCATTTTTTAATATTTCCCGCAACACACATGCATGCTGTGACACATCACACACATGTCCTCACAAATAAACACATACATACATACATACATACATTCATACATACATACATATACATCACACACATCACACACACACATACAGATAAGAAATACTAAATTTTATTAAAGGAGTTAATTTTTTTTAGAATAGTAATTGTGGTGACTTGAATAAAATGGCCCCCATAGTCCCATTCAGAGTGTCACTATTAGAAGATGTGGTCTTGTTGGAGTAGGTGTGGCCTTGTTGGAGGGAGTGTGTCATTGTGGGGTAGGCTCTGAGTTCTCATATGCTCAGGGTACACCAGTATGATACATAGTCTTCTGCTGCCTGCAGATCAAGATGTAGAACTCTGGGGTCCTTCTCCAGCACCATGTCTGCCTGCATGCTACCATGTATCCTGCCATGTTGATAATGGACTAAACCTCTGAAACAGTAAGCAGGAGCCAATTAAATGTTTTCCTTTATAAAAGTTACTGTGGTCATGCTGTCTCTCCACAGTAATGGAAACCCTAACTAAGATAGTAATTGATCTAGTATAAGCTTGCAAAAGTAGAACAGAATTTCCAAGAATTCAGCTGTTGTTCCCTGTCATTAATATCTGGTGTGAATATAGTATATTTGTTACAAATAGTGAATCAACATTGAAACAGCAATGTTGAATGCCATGATTTATTCAGATTTTATTATTTTCGACCTAAGGTCCTCTTTCGATTACAGTATGCCATTAAGTCTACTATGTTCCACTTATCTGCCATGTCTCCTTGGGCTGCTTTTGGCTGTGACAGTTTCCTTAGGCTTTACTTGATGTGTGCTCTTTTACAGATTCTCAAAGATACCCAGAGAAGTGAGTTTAGATGTGCCTTTTACAGTGTACTATATACAGTCTAGGTCTGATCCTATAAGTCTAGCAGATGTGGGGGTAATGCTAAGACTTAAAACTAATGATGTTATATGGCAATACTTGTGGCATACAATGGGGTTATTGCTTTAGATTTATACTTTTCATTTTTGAGGAGTGGGGAAGGTAGAGTTTGTGGATGGGAGGAGTTCTGCACCTTTCACACTTACAGAACTACACCAAGAAATGAGTTTGTATGGTGGTACAACTCTCTACCTCCTTGGGTACTTTGCAGTACCCAAGTGACTGCAAAACTCATATTCAATGTCTTTTCTTTCCTTATTTTTTTTGGTACTCACCACAAACCATGAGTTATGAATAGAATAAAAACTGGAAGTGAATTAAATTGGCAAGAATATAATTGGCATTCTCTGAGGAAAGTTGACTTTTCTCGCTGAGAATTTCTGGTTGCCAAAGCATGCACCATCAGAGCTACAGCAGATTGAGTGAAGGGTGGGCTAGAAGCAAGACAGTAGGCAGCTTCTGCAACTTTCACACTTGTCTGTGTTGTTCTATAGCCTGGAATGTGTCTTTAGAACCAAAGGTTCTAAAGAAAAAAATCTTCCCCTAAAGCTGTCAGAAAGGGTTTGGCCTTGATAAACCTGCTTATTTAGAATAAACACAATACTCATTTGACTTCACCAAAAATCTGATGATGGAAGATTTGTAATGAGAAGGAGGGAACAAGAAGAGAGGTCAACAGCAGAGAAAACATATAGCCTTATATTGCCTAGCAGTCTGGTGAAGAATAGAATCATTAAGGTGGAGATAGGCATAGGTAGATGATAGATAGATAGATAGATAGATAGATAGATAGATAGATAGATAGATAGATAGATAGATAGATGATAGATAGATAGATAGATAGATAGATAGATAATAGATGGATGAATAGATAGATGAATAGATGATAGATAGATAGATAGATAGATAGATAGATAGATAGATAGATAGATAGATAGATAGATAGATAGATAGATGATAGATGGATGAATAGATAGATATATGATAGATAGATAGATAGATAGATAGATAGATAGATAGATAGATAGATAGATAGATAGATAATGAGTTTATAATGAATTGGATCATTCAACTATGAAGAATAACTATTCACAAGAGAGTTGGCAAGTGGGAACCCCAACAGGCCCAAATGATGAGTCTTTGATCTTCACTGATAACTATGCTATAGATTTTAGCAGCACTCTTGCAAGACGGATAGTGGGCACAGGTCAGTGTTGTGGGTCAGCTGTAATCAAGATCAGATGAAGTGGGGATTGGGACACCATCCTCAGTTGGGGGAATATTCCTCCTCGAATTTGAGGTGGTTTCTAGAAGCTTCTTTCATGAAGGCAGGTTAAGCTATTTTTATAAGGTGAGATTTGTTTTAAGGTTTCCTAGGGTTATATGTGTACTGATGTAGCCCTCTTTCTGGGAAATCTGTAGCTAGTATTGAGAACTTTGGATCAATTTGTAATATACTTGTAAGAAACATGTAGTATAACCCTGTAAGACAGTTGAGTGGGCCTGTGATTGCCATTGTTCTCACAGCCTCCTTAAGAATCATGAAACTACACAGTCTGAATCGAAAGTCCCCAAACAACCAGAAACACAACAGGGAAGCTCAAGGCTGAAGACCAGCAAGCTTGAGACCCAAGAACAGCTGATGTCACAAAGTCTGAAATGAGAAAAGATGTCCAGTTCAAGGACAGTCAGGAAGGATCTGCTGCATTTTAACACTGGGGCCAGAGAGTCTACATTTCCATTCTACTTGGGCATTCAATTCAAAAGATGAGGCATGACCCCCTTACAGAGAACAATCTGCTTTACTCAGCATACCAATTCAATATTAATTCATTCAGAATAGTTTCATAGGTACTCTCAGAATAATCTGATCAAGTGTCTAGGTTACCTGTGGTCCTCTTAAACTAAAACTCCAAAATAACCAACTCAGTCCTTGTACCTGGAAGGATTCCATGGAAAGAGCAAGGCTCTGGGAGAAATTTCCAAGGGTAAGGTAGATGGGGCAGTTACCTGAAGGCCCTATGTGTAAATATGACCAGAAAGCCACATATGTTGTCATGGTGGATGGAGTCTTATTGATCTAGTTTGTATGGTTTGACTATAAAAGGACAAATAGAGGATATGAAAAATGAGGACCCTTCATTCCTCCAAAACTATGCCCTAAACAAACTTCTGAAATACAGGTACCACTCCAGTCGAAGCCAGTTTTCCACAAGTGTATTTGATAGCTCAAATATATGTTAGTTCGTAGGATATGAGAGATGAGACATTTATCACTACTGTTACCTGGATTGAATTTATGCCTGTATGTAACAATTCTGGCAAAACAATAAGGAATAGGACAATGCCCCATGGGCCTGAGGCCAATTAAGCCCCTATCACAAAGAAACTGCTTCAGTGAATGGAAGCAAATGAGTGGATAGGTGGCCATTCAATTCTTCAGAAATGGAAGTTTCTTTGGACAACCAATAGCTCTGCTGCACAGGGCTGCTCCCAGGATTTTCCAGCTACAGAAAGGCTTCCCATGTTCCGTGAAGGCTTTTGCAGTCGTTGCCAAAGTTACACAAGAAGTCAGCCCTGGCTCCAGAGAAGGGAGCATTGAGGACATGCAGATCCAACGATACTCCCCAAAGCAGTGAGCACACCAAACCTACAGTATTGTGACAGGGCTATTTAATCATAATTTCCTAAGAAACAAAGTTAATCTGAACATAAAATTTAGAAAAAAAAAACAAAATAAAACAACAACAAAAACGATAAAATCAGGACCATGTTATAGCATTACTGTAGTTTTCAGGTACATCAAGATGCTGAGGCCAAGAGACTGAGCTGTAAGAGTCAGCAGTGCCAGACTGACCAGGGTCATAGAGAACACCACTGGGTTGAAATGCATAGGATATGGTGTCTTTAGGGGAGCCTGAATCCAGAAGAGAAGCTTTTTAGTAAATATCTGCTCATTGTTTCTGGGTTATTTTCCTTCCAACGGTATAGGGGGCATGTAAAAATAGAAGCTTTGGTGTTCAGAAGGCTGGAATTTGGATCCCAACTGGGTCACCTACTGGGACCTTGAACAAATTACTTAATGTCTTGGTTCTTAAAATTGTTAGTTTTCTTACCCATATTTTCCCTTCCAGCTCAGTTCAGATCTTATATTTCTGACTGCGACTTTACATACTGGCAAGAGTTAGATGCTTTGAGGGACATTTCCCCCAAACAACACAGCCAACCAGCAATTATTAACTGGGACATCATTTGCACAGCAAACCACTGGATGAGCATTGAAGAAGCAATTTCTTAACAAATTAATAAGCAGACAAACAGAGGCATGAAGGACATGGACAGCTGAGAGAAAGCACAGGGATAGGGAAGCTTAAGGAACATCCATCACATCTCCTCAAGTAAGATTCTTAAATGAAAAGGCGCAATTGCCCATGGCTTCTGAGGCTATAAATTGTGGCCCCTTGTGATATCAAACTTCCTTGAAAGGTCATTGAAAACAGGATCCTCTGTCACACGCTGACACTGACTTGGGATTACCTGAGGGAAATCACACCTCTGCAGTGCATATGAAGGGAACTAGAGGGATGGGGAGTGGGTGAATGAATGGCAGTTTCTTAACCAATCAGCCAGAGGAAAAGGTCTGGCTTTGGGGGCAACACATTCCTTTGGGCTTCAGTGATCAGATGATGAGGCCACCCCAGGTGGGAGACTCTTCTGATGCTTTGTGATACATGCCTCCATCCCTGCCATCACTCACGTCCTGACACATGAGTGGATGAGAGCTCATTTATTCTCTGACTTAGGGATCAGTGTAGGAAAAGAGCTAAGAAGAGTATCTGACCTGACTCATTCATGTTATAGATGGGGACCCGGAGACTTGAAGAGCAGGGAGGTGATTTTTCATTAAGAAACTCAGAAGGCTGCCTTTGCCTCCTTCTCTGTGGTTGCCAGGCTAACTGTGCCCAATTCTCACCTCCCAGGAGGCTGCAGGGAGATGACCCAGTATCTAACTGGTATGTAACTGTCAAAGGGAAGAAGGAAGGCCAGATGTGTTTCTTGGTGTATTCCTTTATTATTATCCATTTGAGGAAAGATTTGCTGAGATTCTTCACCAAATCTCTCTCATCCCCTCAACCCAGAATAAGGAGAGAATGAAGAAGACCTAGGCATTGGGTAATTTCAACGTGCTTTCTCATGGACCATGGATTTGGGTCTTCACAGAGAGGGCAGTGTTGGACATGGAGGTATCTGCTTTGTAGATAGATACTCCTGTAGGAGTGGTGTACAGACCTATGCATCATTTTAAAGCTTAAATGTATTTCCCATCCATCTAAGGAATTCACTGAATCATCAAGGGGTGATCTAAAGGTGTCTTCTTTTCCAGCTCTTACACCTACATAGAGCTTCCTGGTCCATATGTATTTTATTTCTGCTTTAGTTTTTTTTCTTTCATTAGTTTATTTATTCACTTTACAACCTGATCTCAGCCCTGCTTCCCTCCTCTTCTCCCAGTCCCACCCGCACAATTACCCCCATTACCCCCTCTCCTCTTCTCACACTCCCATGAGTAACAACTTTGCTGGCACATCATGTCGCAACAGGGCTAAGCGCATCTTCTCCCACTGAGGCCTGACAAAGCAGTCCAGCTAGGGAGAAGGGATCCAAAGGCAGACAACAGAGTCAGAGAGAGCCCCTGCTCCAGCTGTTCGGGGACCCACATGAAGATCAAGCTGCACTTCTGTTGTAAATGTGCATGTGTGGGGGTGCTAAGTCCAGCCTCTGCATGATTTTTGGTTGGAGTCTGTGAGCTCCTAAGGGCTAAGGTTAGTTGGCTCTGTAGGTCTTTTTTGTTGTGTCCTTGACCCCTCTGACCCCTCGATCCTATTCCTCACTCTTCTACAAGATTCTCTGAACTCTGCCCAATGTCTTGCTGTAGGTATCTGCATCTGTTTCCAACTGCCTTCAGAAGACAGTTATGCTAGACTTCTGTCTGCAAGCGTAGCAGGGTATCATTAATAATGTCAGGCACCGGTTCTCTCCTATGGGATGGGTCTCAAGTTAGGCCAGTCATTTGTTGGCCATTCCCTCAGTCTCTGCGGGGGTGGGGGAGTGGGGGGTTAAAGTCTCCCTCCCTCCATGGGAAGTCCTGCCTGGCCTCCACTGGAGGTGGCCACTTCAGTCTCTATATCCCCAGCTGCTAGGAGTCTCAGCTAGAGCCAATCCCATAGACTTCAGCCATCCCAGGTCTCCAGCTTGTTCCAGAGATGACCCCGACCCCACTAATTTCTATTCTCTCCCCCAACCTTCTCCCTTGACTCCCTGCACCTGATCTCCATCTCTGTTCCCTTCCTCACCCCTTCTCCAGTACATGATCAAAGAAAATGCTAAATCTAAAAAGGCCCAGAAAATACTTTAGTTTTTTTGTTTTTTGTTTTCTTATAGCAGAGTATATAACATCTTCCTATAAAGGGCATGTCTCAAGTACACATTGCTTGGCTATTGGCCATCACAGTTTTGAATAGCACTGATTTTCATAATATTTCTTCCATAACAGAGGTGCAGTATCGGTAAAATGAGAATGTTCTAGAACTTGAAACTTTGCTAGCATGATAGCATGTGTGGAAATTTTTATGTATATTCTCATGTGACACATTTTAGGGAAAACAAAGGTACACTACAACATTCCATAAAAGTACTACTACTTGAGTATATGTAAAAAAAGATATATGAAATATGAATGAATTTTCTTGGTTCTCCTCCCCAAGATATCTCAGACATGCAAATATTTGAGCATCTGGAAAGGCTAGCATCTAAGACCTGTGGGCTGAGGCATTTTGGTTAAGAGATATTCAATCTGTTTGAGATTGGCAAAAGGAACTTAAAATAAGTCAAGTTCAGTAAAATGCACTGGTGTTTTGCTTTTGTTTCAGTAACATTTACAAAAATCATTAAAAAATTATCTGAGATTAAATTATTTTAGTAATAACAGTATGGTATTGGAATTTACTCCCACGACTATTACTGCGTGCTCATATTTATAGAACCACTTAAATGAATAGTCTTTTTTTCTCTATAATTCCCATTTTATAGATGAGAACATTGAGAATCAAGGAGTTTAGGAGAAATGGTTTGCAGGTACTTGAGCACTTCACATAGGTCCTCTATAACATTTCCAGTTGAAACACACTCACTCTTGGGTCTCTTCTGTACTTAATATTTGAATTAATTTAATCAGATCTTTTTTTTTTCTTTCCTTCAGAAGTGCACACCATGAATATGTGCCTCTGGGAATGCAAATTGCCCACTCAATGGATTAGGCAACCACAAACAAATGGAGATTCACACAGATGTAATTAAGAATAGAAAATACAAACCTATGTGCAGAACCATGATTTACAGTCAAATTCACCTCCCTTGAAAGCTCATATTAGATTGCTCTCGTTTGATTACCAAGCTGCTGTTTCAATGCAAAACATATGCTTGCAGATCCCCAGGTTTGCCCGCCTTAAGAATTAGCTAATAACTTTGAAACAGACCTTTAAGGGAGGAGTGCTTCATGCCTTGGCAATGCAACCATGTGCAAGTGAAAATATATGCATCTCAACTGGTTATTTCTGTAGGGAAGACAAATGTGCAAAAATATGTTTACCAGGAGAAAGATTCTGGTTTTGAGTATTTGCCAAATGTTACACAAATAATTAGTGATGTCGTGAAGTGCTTGGCAGCTCCTCTAGGACTTCTGTCGTTGGAATGAAATCTGTTCATTCTCCAGTGTATGGAGAACTATGACGCTTTACAGTATCCATGGGGCATAGTTGCCAGATTCTCTTATATAACAGCCTGCTACTCTTTTATTCTTCTTCGCGTTTATCTGAGAACCTGAAAAATGATGGCTGAATTCCTTGGAGAGGCACCAAATCTACTTTTCCAAGCCATAAACTCAGCATTATGAAGCAACTGATCATTTTGCTCACACCCTCATGGTCACTGTCACCTTGCCTGTAGTGTTTTTGCATCTTGGGGGGTGAGGGCGGGGGTGACAGTTCTAATGTGAAACATGAAAGAAAAATTAAAGTGATTGGAAACCCTTTCATAGCCCAACTTCTAGAAAAACAGAGAAAAATCTGGAAAAATATTCTTCAGCTCCATGTTCTAGACAGAATGGCATTTACTGATTCAAATGCCTCGACATCAATGGCATTTGGAATGCGAGTTAGTGCTGTTTGTCTCTTTGACCCCAAAGCAGTAGCAGCTAAGATCTTAGGAAAGTAGATCTCATTGCTACTGAATGCAGCCTCTTGGAGGGCAGTGGCACCACTCTGAGGGAGTTCCACAGCAGGCTTTTTCCAGTAGAGGGGAGGCTACTCCCAGGGCTGGGAGGAGTGTCCTGATGGCTACCAGGAGGAATGTCTTGAATGGGAGCCAAATTGCAGGTTTCAGATTTGAAAGTTATTCTGGCCAGAGAAATTATGTTGGAAGAAGACAAAAGGCCAGTGCTGAGTCAGAGTGGTAAGCCAAAGACAGCCGCTGCTGTGATGGAGTGAAAATCCAAACGGAGGAGAAGACTAGGTCAGGAGCAGGAGGCGTGGATATGGCATTCTCAAAAAAACCAACCAACAAACCAACCAACCAACCAACTAACCAACCAACCAAACAAACAAAAACCTTGCTCGCTTTTATGTCTCAAAGGTGGCATAGCAAGGCTTCAGAAAGAGGCAGCGCATCAGGCTCCATGGAGAAGCTGAGTTGGCAGAGGAGGTCAGGTTCATTGCACAAAGCCAACCAGCCTGACCGAAGGTCTTAGGAAGAATGAATTTGGTACCACTCTCTATTCAGATCTCCAAGTCATGATTCTAGATGAACGGCCCTTTCACAGATCCTCACCAACACTGCCCATCTCTCAGAAGATGCAAAAATAATATAACACAGCACCATGAAGGGAAAGGGATGAGAGCTAAGCCAAAGAGACAGGATAGCATGCAAGATGTGACATCTACCCGTAGAAAACAAATATATTGATTACATCCATGGAGATGAAGAAGTGGTTGCGGTGCAAAAGGAAAAAAAAAAACAAAAACCTCACATCAGAACCTAAAAAAAAAAATGTCATGCAAATAAGGGCCCATTATTTCCCCTCTGCATGAAATGACTGACTTTGAGTTTTAACATGGGAGAAGCCAGATGGCGGCAGACGGGCTTATTATAGAAAGTCCACTTGCACTAAAGTTTTTCTCAGCACTCTTTGCCTTGCTGAGTGAGGTTTTGTTTTGTTTCATTCCTAAGTGTAGGGCAGGCAAGTACCAAAATTTGTATACAATCTGAGACCTTTTCATGGAAATGTTCTATTCAATACCTCCGATAACATGATATGCGATGCCACCCCAGGAAAACTAGTGTTGCTACAGACGTTAATCATAATTATGAAAATTTTTAATTTAAATGTAGGTCTGAACACACAAAATACAGTGCATGGCCATCTGTTGGTTTTCCATCTGGGCTCATTTGCAAAATACATTCTGTTTCACTCCCCCCTCCCCCCTCTATTTATAATCTTCCCTGGAAAACAAATATGCCTAATCTATGGCATGCCAGAGCTGAAGTTAGCTATTTACAAGGGGCTTTTAATAGACATGGTTACATGGTTGAATGCAGTAACAGAAACTTCAACTTTTTCTCCCCTTTTCTCTTGCTTTCTTGTCCTGGTAGGACACCTCCTTAGACAAATCTTTTCTGCAATGAATGTGGTGTTTAAAAGAATAACACTTGCAACTCATGAGCTGCAAAATTCTTTACGATGAGAAGAAAGGAGGCAATGGTTCTCAGATGAAGAGTAGACCAACCAATGTAGTACAACCATGCATGGCATGTTATCCAGATATCAAAACAAAAGCTTAGATACAACTCATCACGTGGATAAATGGTGAAAGCCATGTGCAACATGAAAGAAGCCTCACATGAAAGCTCATGTATTGTAACATTCATCTTACATGAAATCTCCAAAGTAAGCAAATTGATAGCGGTTATGGATTGTCTATGGATGCAGAGTGAGACCATGAGAAATGAGCAGCAATTCCTGTTAGATTACTTTTTGGGATGATAAAAAACACTCTAAAATTACATTATGAGGATTATTGTAGGACACATACAAAAATATTGAAATGTATTCTTTAGACTGTTAAACTTCATGATGCTAATTATCTCCCAATAAAGGTTTTAGGAAGAAAACTGGGAGGAGATATGGAAATCACTAGTCCATTTTGTCCTATTTTGGAGATGATGTTTGTGTCCTAGGGGATGATGGATACTATCCAGTTGGTCAGTGTTAAGGTGTCCAGGACTCTATTCAAGGTTTCCTCCTAAGACATAATGCTGCATGGCACTCATTAATACACCTCAGCTCATGCTATTCTAGGAACAGCTGTGGACTGAAGGAGAGACGTGAACGAGAATATCAGTTATGAAAGACTATAATGGACCCAAGACAAGGAGAGGTTTAAAAGCCTGCAGTAGCCGGAAGGCTTGAGTGGCATAGATGGAGGAGGCTGAGCATTGTCTCCATGCTTTGCACCTGACTGACTATAGACTGAGAAGATGGAAAGGAGGAATACCTCACAGGAAGGCTGAGCTCTCCTTAGGTAGGTATTTCCAGAGAAGCCATGACTGGTCTAAATCCTGAGGAGCAGCAGGATACAATACGTATCAGAGACAAATAAAAAGAATCTCTTCTGATGGGACACAAACTCCATCTGCCAGCTTAGCATTGAAGATGAAGGGGCCAGCTACTGCGCATGCGTAGTGAAACCTTCAGTGGATACTATTTGTAGAGACACAAACAAAGGGCCTCAGACAGCAGGATGAAACAGTAATACTGCATTTCCTGTGTAAGAGTAGGACAGAAGAAAAGACAGTGAGAGGGAAGGGTGAAGGCAGATTCTAAAATAAACACAGGAAATGAAGGAAGTTCAGATTTAACTGGAACAAGGAAGTGGTTCTAATCGAATGCAGCCAGAAGCTCTGGGATGAGTTTTTTCCCTTGAGGCTTCCTCCTTTGTGGGAGTTTTTAGTTTACATAGGCTGTGAGTGGACGATACAAGAACTTGAGTCAGATAAAATCAGATTAGGCAAGATGAGCAAAAAAAAAAAAAATCGAAAAGAATTAAACTGATGAGTTGAAGGAGAGTGAATAGAATTAAACTATGGAGGAAAGCAGCTGGGATCCTGAATGAGACTGCCATGACAAAGTATGTACGAGAAAGAAAATAGTCCCCAGATGATTTCCTGTTACAGTAGGCATGAAGTCATGGCCTGCTGCTTTTTTTTTTTCCTGCATTTGGGTCACAAGGAAAGTGTGAACTTGGGTCTTGGCAGATAGATAGGTCTCATTTGCTTTCAAGCTAACCAGATTCTGTATAGCCTTGGAAAGTTTCAGCAGAGAACAAGAACAAAGAAGAGTTCTTTGAAGACGGTATTGGTGGCTCCCAGAGTCCATAGGTGTATGCCTCCCCTATGATACTGTTATTGTGGGGTCAGGGAACTAAATGTTTGTTTGTTTACTTACCAGACAAATTCCTAGCAGTTCATAGAAAGGCTGGGAATGTGTGTTTATGTACCCTCAATGACTTGTTAAGTCTCGGTGATAGGAAGAACGACTCTTTCTAAACCATGCGGTCAACGGTAAGGATAAAGAGAAAGGTAGGTCCAGTTGTTCCAGAACTATGCAAAGTAAGGTACAGGTAGGTGGCAGGCATTTACAGAGGAGGTACACCTGCACTGAAATACTGAGGAGCAGCAGTTTTTCTGTAGGCAAACTGGAAATGTAGTGTGTGGAAGGACTGTTGCAGCCCTGTGTACAGAGCAGAAGCAAAAGACCTGAGGCAGGAGAGTGCATACACATTCAGAGGAAATACCAGCATTTGGTAGTCACTGAAGGTCTGCTGTGGTACTGGGTGAGATAGGAACTTTTCCTGGAGATATCTGCATGAAGAGAACATTGCAGGCTGCTCATCTCATTCCTCATCCAGCCTGTCTGTGCTCTAGTATTCTCTCAGGGACACTGAGGTAAAACCTTGAGTTTGGAAATTTATGATGCACAGACAAGACCAGAAAGGGAAGATAAGCCATCTGAATGAAAGGAAGGTGTGCAGAGCATAGGAAAGAGAAATCTGTGGGAAGCTGGCTGTGTGCAAGAAACTGTCCCCCGTTACTTTAGACAAACTCTTATGAGACCAGGACATAGGAGGTTGAATGTTAGTGGTATCTAAGTCAGCCAAAGCTACAGTTTTTGTCTCATGACTCTCTCTCTCTCTCTCTCTGTCTCTTTCTCTTTGTCTCTGTCTCTATCTCTCTTTTCTCTCTGTTTCTCTCTCTCTCTCTCTCTCTCTCTCTCTCTCTCTCTCTCTCTCTCTCTCTCTCTGTTAAATTCTTATGCTAAACATCTTCCAATCTTTCTTCAACCCATAAACAGACCTCCTTGCCCATCTGGGATATTGCCCTCTCCTGTACCCATGTGAGGTATGCTGCCTGGGACACACATATACTGCTTTTTAATATTATCCTTGTCTTTGTGTTCTGAGAACCTCTTATCCCACTCACAATGTCTCTCTAAGGACAAACATTATGTCTTGTGACCC
The DNA here is from genome assembly GCA_036184795.1 of Tokudaia tokunoshimensis. Classification (NCBI taxonomy): domain Eukaryota; kingdom Metazoa; phylum Chordata; class Mammalia; order Rodentia; family Muridae; genus Tokudaia; species Tokudaia tokunoshimensis. The sequence continues at coordinate 145,352,460 of BTHU01000001.1, read as the reverse complement.
TCACATGACCCACAGTGCCCAGGATATATCGGTATTCATGAATTGCTCTGTCAAAATGCAGCTCCTGTTTTGTGAGTCTTTGGAAAACAAAATCCTTCCAGTAACCCATTCAAAGCAAAGCTACCTCAAGAAACCACATTCCTAATGCTGGAACAATAAACCTACCCATTTAGCTGATAGAGGAATGTGTTGTCTTACAATGTAAAGCAAATTAGCTCAATAAAGAGTTTTGACTTTCTGATAACCTTCTGTTGAAAATACATGAGCTGATTGGAGTCAGAATGGAGCTGTTATATTTGAAGCTAAACTGAAGAATCAGAACAGATGCAAGGCATAAAAGAGAGACGGCACACTGGCTTTAAATGCATATAACATGATACTTTGATGTTTGCTTCCTAACGATTTATTTAAAATTGTTTGCCCTTTGAGCTGCTTTAATTTTGGATGCCACGGTTCTCTTTGGGAGCTGCGAAGGATTGTGTACATACATTTCTTAAAAATGCAAGTTTTATTACTTATTTATTTTTGATACCTATTTTCTGACAGGTCAACTAACATGGAAATCCTGGGCCTTAGGAGGTCTGAGTCTCATTTTTATATTTACACAGGGAACATGCTGTTTTTCACTGAAGTCGGTTGAACTATATGGGCCAGTTTCTCTTGTCAGCTTCTTACAAGCTTTGAAATGGAAGAAGAAATGCGCAGCAGGGTAATCCAGCCCTTTGAAATTTTGGAAACTGGGCAAGATGCACTGTGGTATTGATTTGTAATAAGCTTTGTTCAGACAGCATCCATCTATAATGCGGCGAGGGCTCTTTCTGGATTAAGATGCCTGGTGGCTATAAATGAATAGCTGTTATCTCTTTATTTGGGGTTGGGAGGTGGTGACAGTGGTGTGAGTATATGATTTTCAGTCATTTCCTTTGTGAGATTTTTGGGCATTTCTTTTCAAGACATGTGCTCTCATTAGAGGCACAAATGACATTGTAAAAGACGTGACTTCAGAAGTTAATTCATAACACATGGCAGAGGGAGCTGACAGAGCTGGGCTCGTGGGTGCTTCTCACTGCTTTTCAATGTTTGCTGAGCTCTCCTGAGACTGCTGGCCATAGTCTTGGCCCTTTATAGTAGGATGGTCATTGTCTCACTTATCCTTGATGGGACCCTTGAAGCTTCGTGCCCATAAACCCCATTTCTAAGATGAGGAGACAGGATCAAGGAGAGATAGCTTTGCCAGAAGTGAATGCTGGTAAATCTTACGACCAAGATAAGAAATGATGTTTGTTCACCTATAAGGCCGAGCTAGACCCCGTTCCCACTTCCCTCTGAGCACCTACATGCAATCAGACTGGGGAGCTCCCAGCTGGGTGCTGACAGACCTGAGTTCTTCACTAGCCAGGGAAGGAACCGCTTCTGAAGAAATCACTTAAATTATCTTGCCTTTCAAATCACTTTGAAGGACTTAATTCTAAAAATCCACTTCTATGGCTCCACACGTTGTTGAGACTTTATCCGTTTCTTCCCAATTGCCCACGAACTCTCTTTACTGGGATTGTTGAGACCTCGGTGTCAGGAAATTCCAAGTTACTTTTAGATATAAGATATTGAAAATTACATGAGATTTTTTTTTGTTCTATTATAAAAAGCTTAAAAATGAATTATTTAAACCTGGATACCTGCCTACATACACTATTAGCATTTTGACACAATGATGCTTTTCTTTAGAATGCTGTCAGACCATGTCAATCCCTTGTTTGAAGGCCTTTCAGTGTGCTTTGTTTCTGCTCCTATTTCCTAGATTTCCTATGAAGTTGAATAGATTCTATGTATCAGCCTTCAGATTTCATGCAGGTCAGCTGGGACCCTGTTTCACTTTCAGACCCCACTAAAGGGAGTTTGAGTGGAATAAATCCCCATCCTCTATAATTTCATAGGCATTTAGATTAGTGGTTCTCAGTCTTCCTGATGCTGTGACCCTTTAATACAGGTCCTCATGTTGTGGTGACCCCCACTTCCCAACCATATAATTATGTCATTGCTACTTCATAACTGTAATTTTGCTACTGTTATGCACTGTAATATAAATATGTAACCCCTATTAGGGTTGCAACCCATAGGTTAAGATCCACTGATTTAGATGAAGCTGAGGTAGGGGATTATGGCAAAGGTCAGAAGGGGGTAATAGGAAAGTGCAGCAGGATGAGGGAGATTCCTAGCTCAACTTTCCACACCATTCCAAGGATCCTGAAATCATTTACGATGTGACGCTGTTCCTTGGGAATGGTACCTTGTTTGAAAATATGGTCTTTTGCTCATGACCATGTGTAAGGAACTCATTCAGTTGGGTCATAACTAAATCTGATGGATTCCTTATAAGCGAGAAACTTGAATTTAGAGGTAGAGAAAAATCACGGATGGGAAGAGTTTTGTGTGCGTGCATATGTGTGCATACACATGTGTGCACACACACATTTATATTTATATGTGATTGCTATTCTTGGTTGTAAACTTGACTACATCTGGAATTAACTAAAAACCATGGGGCTGATTACACTTGTGAGCAATCTTTTTTTTTTTCAATGAAATCATTTGAAGTGGGGAGGCTCACTTTTAGCCTGGATCTTTTAAGGTGAGAATATCCATCTTTAATCCAAATCTTTTGAGGTGGGAAGGTTCCCCTTTGTTCTGGGCCACACTTTTTCATGACAGCCTATATAAAGAACAAGGAAGATGGAAGTTTGCTTTCTCTTTTCCTGTTTGCTCTGGCTCTCTTCAGCAAGTCAATTCCTTCCCTAGCCTACTTCTTTGGGATTCTAGCATATACTGAAGACCACATAAGAGATTCCACTTTGTAGATTGAAAAATTGCCCAGTGCTTGGACTTTCCATTGGTAGACAGCTATTATTGGACTGGCTGGACCACAGCCTGTGAGCCACTTTAAGAACTCCTGTTTCCTTTTCATTCTACTAGTTCTGTTCCTCTAGAGATCCCAGACTTACACGGATTTTGTTTCTAGCGGTGGTTCTGGATCAGAGCAACAAAAGTATAGGGCTGACTTTTTAAAAAGTACCTGGAATAGGCCTTCCAATTTGCTGACACAGTTACAGAAACCTTTCCAGTTACTGAAGCCTCTCCTAGAAGTTCAAAGTGTCCTGAAAGAAAACCCATGGCGTGAGCTATTCTACAAACTTGACAGAGACAAATGCATTTGATGGTTCCAATTCACCAGTTGTGAGGGAACAGATTTGGGGACCCTGTATCTAAAACTTTTGACATTTGTGGAACAATAATGAGAATGATGGTGCTGGTTGGTTGCTCCTAGCATCTCTGGATAAAGTGACAAGGGAAAAGAATGGACTCAGATAAAATTAACCAACATCTAGCATCCCAGAATACCACGAAAAACAACAATGAACTCAGTGATAAACTTGGCCAGCTCCAGATGTGCGTACACAGTGTAAATGTTTCTAAGTATGCCCTGAAAAAGAATCTTCTCTCTTCTTCAGACACAGAGCTCAAGGTTCAGAACATCAAACTGAAACCCACATTATAAGGTTGCTGAATTACACCAAAATCTCAAAGTCCCAACCAGGGAGGGTGTCAGCAGTTAAAGTAAGGGCATTACTTGCTAAAGAATGGGATCATGTCACTTGTGATGGTGTTGTGTGGGAGGACCCCATTGAGGCTGAGAACTTTGGACCCCCAAATTCTCAAGGGTTTATCTCATACGAGGAACTAGTTTCTCCACCCTCAGCACAAATGTACTCCCAACCTCTGAAATATTGCTTTTTCTGCCATTGACTGAGAAAATTAATCCTTCATTATCTGCTAAACCAGCAGTGACTTTCTCTGAAGGGATGCCAGGCAAGACAATATCGATGTTATTTGGGGCCCACCAATAGTTGCCTGTAGACTTATAGCAGGCTTAAGGCTAAATAGGCTCCTAGAGGGGAGGTGGAAAGTGTAGTCCTTGAGGATGTAAACTTCATCATGAAAGAGCTTAATGAATTTGATAATTCATTCAAACAAGAGTCTGAGGAATATATGTGGGAATGGATTTTAAGGATGTGGGATAATGGTGGAAGGACCGTAAAACTGAATCAGGCACGGGGGCTGGAGAGATGGCTCAGTGGTTAAGAGCACTGACTGTTCTTCCAGAGGTCCTGAGTTCAATTCCCAGCAACCACATGGTGGCTCACAGCCATCTGTAATGGGTTCTGATGCCCTCTTCTGGTGTGTCTGAAGACAGCTACAGTGTACTCACATATATAAAATAAATCTTAAAAAAAAAACTGGATCAGGCTGATTTATTGATATGGACCCTCTGAGTGGAGATTCTAAATTTAATATAGAAGCTCATACAGTTTTTTAAAAAGGTGTCAAAAGTTTGTTCAAATGATTGCCTGAAGCATTTTTCAAAAGAGGACCTTCTGAAAAGGAGTTGGAGATGCCTGATATCCCTTGGCTTAGTGTTGATGAAGGAATTATAAGGTTCATGGCAATTGCAAGGCTAGAGTGGGTACAATGTGTAAAACCTAATCCTCCACAATGGGAAGTCCTAGAGACATGCTCTTCACTATTCTTATAAGGAAAAAAGGGAGTCTTGGCCTATGAACTAAACTTGAGCCAGTTTTCAGACTCATAACGACTTGAGCGAAGGGACAGCAAGTTCCCCTGAGGAAGGACCTTGATGAAATATCTATGAGTTTTGCTGTTAGCCAGAGGGCCCTTCCTCAGAGGGACCTAAAGCCTTTTTACAAAGGCAGTTGTCCATAGGGGAAAAGAAACAATCAAACTTTCTGGGGTCTGTTGGATACTGACTCAGAGGTGATACTGGTTCTGGGAGAGCCCAAGAAGTATTGTGACCCTCCAATTAAAGTAGCTGGCTCATGGAGGTCAGGTAATTAATGGAGTTTTGGCTGACATCTGAATCACAGTAGGTCTATTGGTTCGCCAAACTCATCCTTCAATTATTTCCCCATTTCCAGAATGTATAATTGGAATAGATATACTTAGAAGTTGTCAGAATTCCCACAATATATTTTTGTTTAAGTCACATAGCATCTAGAATTTTTTAGTAGCAGTCTTACAAAATTGATTCAGAGTGTTTCTGATTTCTAACAGTTCAACTTACGACTCTTTGACTTAAGATGATATAAAGTAAGAAATGTTCAATAGAACCTTAACCTCAAATGTAAAAGTCTTACCTTTTCTCCTGAACTATTGATACACAGTGTGATAATCTCTTGGGAGTATTGGGTGGCTGTACCAGTACCAGTAAAGTGCAGCTCCCTTCCAGTCACATGACCCTGAGGACACTGCTCCTAAGTTAAGGATATCTGAGAGATTGGATGTACTCGATGAACTTTTAACAGTAGACGTAGCAAGATGCAAGCTCATCATATATTTATGAGCATCCTTTCTCTTAGAGCAGTGGTTCTCAACATGTATATCATGATCCCTTTGGGGGTTGCATGTCAGATATTCTGCACACCATATGTTCACATTAGAATTATAACAGTGGCAAAATTACAGTTATAAAGTAGCAATGAAATAATGTTATGGTGGGGGGGGGTCACCATAACATGAGAAACTGTATTAATCAAGCATTAGGAAGGTTGAGAAGCACTGCCTTAGTCTCCTACTTTGCCTCCTTTCTTTTTTTCCCCAGAAGATTTCTATTTTCTTAGTACAACCTTCACTCTTTACTTAATATTTCTACCATAATCATTCTGTCTGGAGACTTGTGTCTGAAATATAGATAAATTAGACAGGTATCAAGATCTCATTTCAGAAGGCCAGGGCACGTAGAGCAAAGATGACTACCACATATCCTTAGAAATGAAATCCTGGTGCCACATTCATGCAAACTACATACAAGAAGCATGGCAGCGCCCTCAACTGCCACTAGCAGTCCAAGGTTGCTCCATCATGACATTCTTAAAATGGAAGCATGAAATCTTGAAAAATATGATACCTCAAGAAAGGAAGGAGTTAATTTAGAGGGGATGCTGCATGTGGGGATATCTGTTTAATATTTAAATATGAAGATATGATGAGGTTCCCCCTAGGGCTATGCGAATGCTTTCTGTATCTCTCTGGATTTGGGCAGCAGGAGGACAAGCCTATAGCTGAAGGCTTCAGGTTATCTTTGGAAGGGGGACCTGGCTTATATGGTAGGCTTCCTTTCCCATGATCTCCCTTAGACTATCACAGATAACCTATTAATGCTAATTTACATGAAAAGATTTGTTACCATTTACCATTCTATGAGTTGTAGTCTATTGTTTTTTTCTACAAAGTAATAGTAATTATGCTCCTTCTTATTAGCCTTATTTTATTTGAAGCATTTAGAAATGTCTAAGTAAAGGCTCTGGATCACTCCCGGAGGATCCGGCTATACCACTTCTGGGCATATACCCAGAGCCTTTACCTGCATGCAATAAGGACACATGCTCCACTATGTTCATAGCAGCCTTATTTATAATAGCCAGAAGCTGGAAAGAACCCTGATGTCCCTCAACAGAGGAATGGATTCAGAAGATGTGGCATATTTACACAATGGAATACTACTCTGCAATTAAAAACAATGAATTCACGAAATTCCTAGGCAAATGGTCAGAACTTGAAAATATCATCCTTAGTGAGGTAACCCAATCACAAAAGAACACACATGGTATGCAGTCACTGATAAGGGGATATTAACCCAGAATCTCAGAATACCCTAGACACAATTCGCATATCAATAGATTTCCAAGAAGATGGAAGGAGAGATCCCTGGTCCTGAAAGACTGGATGTAGGGGAATGCCAGGACAGAGAAGCGAGAGGGGGTTGAATGGGGAAAAGAGGGAGGGAAGGGGGCTTATGGGCCTTTCGGGGAGAGAGGAAATGGGAAAGGGGAAATGATTTTGAATGTAAATAAAAAAAACTTAGAATATGTATATATATATATATATACATATATATATATATATATGAAATGTCTAAGTAGAACATTCTAGAGAGAATTGTGGCTAGCAGCAGTAGAAGGGGTCTCCAGTTTCCTGAAGAGAAAAACTTCTCTCTTTTTCTGCCTTAATTCCAAGTAATTGGTTTTAGTGTCTTGGGATTTTTAAGGGAGGGGAAGATTAAAGAATAGAGGGAATATGAAAGGGACAGAGGACTGTTAGGAAAGATCAGAGCGGGAAGTAGCCAATTCTTGTTCACAAAAGTGTAGTTTGGGATGTGTGTGTGTGTGTGTGTGTGTGTGTGTGTGTGTGTGTGTGTGTGTGGTAGATTTTACTGGTGTTAAGACTGGGCTAGGCACCACATACTTGGGACTAGGTCTCCACACCAGGAGAAATGGTACTTCCGACAGAGCTGGAAGCCCCTCACTGAGGATTGGGCTCATTGTCAGTGCTTGGAATTAACTGTAGGCATCACCATGTCCCACCCTCACCTCCTCTAAAGTCTACCAATGCCTGAAATCAGGATAGAGGCAAGGAAGAAGAGGAGGGGATTTCACTGAAGTGAACAGAGGATGCACTTGAGAGGGGATCATTCTGACAAGGGGATGGAAGGAAGAAATGAAGGAGAAAAGTGACCAGGGATGCAGGGATCCAACTGTGTCCTATGAGGGCTAGAGAGCAGTCATGGATTTCTCCTCCTGCTTGGTATTACAGGGTCTCACTGGTTACCTCATAGGGTTGACTTCAGATACAAAAACCCTGAAAGGAAGTGGCTGTATTTCATGTGAGAGATCATCTATAAACTCCCATAGAGGGCCATTAAGTCCTCAGGGGTGGAAATATGTACAGGCATTTCAGTTCAAACATGTGTTGCTGGTCAGGATTGTAGTTAAGGAAATCCACAAAGGTTGTCTCATCACAGCATCTGTGGCTGCTTTCCCAGGAATCTGAAACAGAACTTCATCTTCTCAAGGAGATTCTCTAAGTACTCTGACTCCTTCTCACATTCAGCTTTGCCACAGAACATGGTAAGATTTATGTAGGTGTCCGTAACTTGATTTTCTAAAATGCCTACACTAGTCTTCTCCTCCCCCATCTTTCCACACAGGTTGGGCTTGTGGGCAACAAAATTCAGAATGGCAGACCTCTTGTGATCTTGTGTGATCTGTCAATTAAGAAAAGTAGTTGGACAGCCCAGGCTCAGCTTGAATGTAGTCCCCAGCTACTGTCATAGCTGGGAGCATTCCCCATAGTGTGTTTCTTCTGTTAGCTTTCATCTGTGTCCTCTAGGAGGAGGCAGATGTCATGGTAACTCAAGTCTGGTTCTGATACTGATACTGGTAATAGCACTGTCTTGTTTCATCAGAGCTCGTATCTAGTGAAGGAAGCCTTTTATAAATGTTTATTTGATGTATTGTACTTTATGGTTGGTTGCATAAAGACATTTGCATACAAGTATTTACATTCACCCACTTTCCCTCCCCTATTTCCATCGATTTCTCCAGATAGTCTCACTTCTACTTTCATGTCATACATGTATATGTGTCAATATATCATACATACATATGTGTCTATATGCCATACATGTATATGTGTCTATATGTCATACACATATATCTTTATATATGAACAATTTTATGTTTCTCTATAAAACCCAGGTAATTTTATAGAGACAATTGATAGAAAATGTATGATACGTGTCTTTCTGTGTCTGAAATTTCACTTAATTTGTTAGCTCCAATTTTACCCATTTTCCTACAAATGACCTAAATTTGTTCTTTTTATGACTGAATACAATTCTGCTGTTGATGTATACTCTGTGTTTTCCATTGACAGATACCTTGGCTGGCTCCATAACTTAAGTTTTGAAGTGACAGGATTTTTACTTTAAATGTATATATGACCCAAAAGAGCATCCGTCTCCCAGATGCCAAGGGACAAGGGAATTATTTACCAACCCAGTGAGTAAGTCAATGTATAAGTCTGCCAATACCTTTTGCTTTGGTAATAGGAATGGAAATAGGAAAGATTCCAAGTACTCATAAAGATTGATCTTCTCCCTGCTGCTATGTGGTGCCTTCATTCATCCCTGTTCGTTCATACAGCAGTTCTAGGTATTGTACACGGTTCTGGGGAATTGAAGTGAATGAAGCAGAGCTTCTGTCTTGGGGCAGCTTACGCTTGAATAAGGAAGTTCAACAGGATGTGTATGTTTTAAGATAGGTAAAACATTAAAATGGAGAGGGTATGAAGAAAGTCATACATTAATTTAGAATGAAGACACAAAAGCAGTAGATAAGAAGAGTGTGGTAGTATATGGAACTATCTAGAAAGAGGGAACGTGAAATAATTAGGGAACTGGCTTACTTTGTTTAAGGAAGACTGAGGAGACTGGATGAAAATAAACATCTGGCATAAGAACACACAGACACTAGCTCCATGATTTTCAGAAGACAAAGTCAATAATTTTATATTATAGCTCTTACAATATCTTGAGATATGGCTCAGGGTGGCACTGGGTTTGAGGCCACATCCCTACTTGGTTTTTTGCATACCTAGTCCTGTCTCCTTCTCCCTGTTGCCTTGGTGGTCTTCCCTCACAAAGCTTCTTAATAAACCTCTTGTCTAAAAGTCTTCCTTTAAATGTCTGTTCCTAAGACAAGAGTAGTCTTAGCTGCTATACCAAAATGCCTAATGCTGCAGAATGTATGCATCAGTTTCCTTGGCTCATGCATTTGGAGAGTGTGAGAGTCTGAGAGTGTAGTGCTGACACCCGTGTGGCTCTAATGAAAGTCTTCTGGCTACATCAAAACCTAGCAGAGACCACTGGAGTGGGAATGAGAATGAAAGGGAAAGGTCATGTGGTAAGACGAGGGTAATTCAAGAGCCAGGGTCACTGTTTATGAGCACATATTCTCGTAGGAACTGACCAGGATTCTGCTAGACCTACTTTAATCCTTTAAGTGGTCTAAACAACTTTCACTGAACCCCACCCCATTCTGTTCCATTACCCCCAAAACATTCTGGTGAACAAGCTTTCCACTCAAGAATCTCTAGGAGACAAAAATCACACCATATCCTGTCCATGGGTGTAATCACTGAGGAATTCTGTGCAAAAGAGTCTCTTATCTGACATACTGATTGCTTTATGAAGAACCGAGAGGAAAAGGTGGAACCAGGAGAACCATTAAGGCTTTTGAATAGCTCGGAATGTTAGTGTTAAGTAGATGAGAAGTGATTGGAATGAGAAACTATTCTGAACGTGGAATTGACAGAATGTCCTGACAGATTGGAGCTGCAGGTGTGAGAGGAGGAACAGAATCAAGGATGATTCTAAAGCCTTTGTCCTGTGAAACTCCGAGGATGCAGCTGAGACACGAGATGCAGGGAGTGGCAGAACCAACCGGCTTTACTGATTTATTGTATTTATTGGCATGTAGGACTCCTGCTCATAAGCATGGATTCAGACACCTGAGTGGCCATCACGCATGCATTTTTATACTCTGTGTGATTTAGACATCAATTCCTCCAGCCATTGAAACATAATTGATGTCTTCAAAGAGCTAGACCTGCACACAGGCTAATACCCTTCCCAAATCTCCGACTCTCAAGCTGAAGTTTATGCACAGAGGTTATTAATAAATCAAGCAGTTAATTAATCAACTCAATGTACATGCTTTTCCGAAAGAATAAATTTGTCCTGAAGGACTGATTATTTTTCGACAAGCAACTGTTCACTAGTTGGATATAGATTTTAGTGTTAAATTTCCAAGTCTCTGCCTGCACAAATTAAGGACAGTCAGACATTCACCTTCTCTGCCTGGTTTTCTGCTTTTGCTACTCTGACCAACCCTCAGCATTATTTAAACATTCTTCTTTTTTATTATAAGAGTGTCAACCTGCGGATTAATGGAAACTTCTCCTTTTTGTGTAATTTATCTTTCAAAGCAGAAGGAAACCTTCAAGGGAGATAGAAAAGCAATCAGGCATCCATTTAGAAAAAAATGCTATGATTATTTTTTTGTATGCAGTTTTATATCATTTCAATTTTTTCAATATGTCTATTTCATATAATTTATTACTCGACACTTTTTATTTTCAATCATTTCTGGTTGCTTATAAATAAACATGCATTAATGCCAAGAGAATTATTATTCCATTATAAAGTCTGTACAAACCAAAGCCCTGGCATCAGCGGTGTTGCCATCTTATGTGGGACACACATCTAGATTAGATGGTGCTTGTCTAGAGAACTAAACACTGGCATATGTTTTATCTTGGCTAAATAGAAGTACAACTTAAATGGAGACAACGATTTCCAAAGCAATATTATGCAGGTGAGGATTATGCATTTTGATATTGGGCTGTTGAGAAGTTAATCTTAAAGCAATTTATATGGAGGGTTAAATGATGACTCTTTGTATCTCCTCAGAAAGATCCTGGTCAAAGTATGACTTCGTGTGGTGACAGAGCCTCAAAGATGATGGCGTTGTTTACTATTTCATTGTAGATTATTTAAAATGATTTGTTAACCTGTTTAAGAAATACAGGGCCTGGAGAAATGGTTTCATGGGTAAAGCACTTGCTATACTAGCATGTGAAAACTTTAGGTCAGATCTCTAGAACCCACATAAATTTGGACTCAGTAGTGCACATCTATACTCCCAGAGTCCCTATGGGAAAATAAGAAGGACAAGATAATTTCTTGGAGTTAAGAAACCAAGTAGCCTGGAGTATGTTGCATTGAACAGTAAAAGAGCCTGTCTCAAACAAAGCAGAAGGCCGAAACTGACACCCTATGTTATCCTCTAATTTCCACATGTACACTATGGCAACTGTTGTAGGCATATAACATACACACATACACACACCTACAGACATACACACATACACACACATACATACATACATACATGCACACACACACACACACACACACACTGTACACATTATTGCATTTCTTCATTAGTTGACCAAGACACACAAAGTTTAGCTTCTTTATGCAGATTAGAAGCAAACCAGGTCTGCTTCCTGCAACTGAGCCAAGACCCGGGATACAAGTAAGAAAAAAAGTCATATAATTTTTAGAGTAATTCCTTTGAAAACATAAGTACTATTTAAATACAAATCCCACAAATACTACTATGTAATGCTAGATATAAAGGGAACACATTTAAGAGCAAAAGAATTTCAAATAAGTAATTAGTTTAGGATACACAATTATTAGATATTAATAATTGTTAGTAAATACAGCGACCAGTGATGCTAACACATAGAACTAAATGAAGATACTGAATTTAAATATTCTTTTTAAAATATGTAAATCTTAGCTATATTGCAGCTAAACTCAATGTCATTTTTGTCTGAAACTAAGGTTCGTGTGACTGTGGCCACAGGATGACTCACACTGGTTAATCCTCTCCCTAAAACATGAATGTACTTGTGATTTTTGTCCTCACTACCCAGAAGTCACAGAAACTGTTAGTCTTTTCTTGCTTAAAGAACAGTGATCTTACAAGGTGATCCCAAACCTCCCCAATGCCTTCAGGTTTTCTTGATTCTAGATTCATTGCCTGACACAAATCCCTATAAATTTCAGAACAATAGTTTTAAAGTCTGACTTGGGCAATGTAGAGTTTCTACTGAAAAACATTTTTTTTCTTTGCACACCTATAGTGGCAAAGCCCAGGAGACACCCAAAATTGTAAGAGAGAGAGAGTAATGACAACTTCATCAATACAGGTACAGGCAGTAGACATTCTGCATCCAATGCATTATCTCCTAAGATTGTATTTAATAGTTTCTTTGGCTACTTGAATAGCTACCAGCTTGTTTCCTTTGAGGCTTGAATTGTCAGAATTTCATTGGTAGAATACAGAGGGAGAAGCCCAAAGGCTTATGAAGGTAAGAATGGCAAAGCTGAGTTACCATAGCATCTCTGCTGTGCACACAGCCCACTCTGATTCTGCTCTTAGGAGGGCTAAGATGGTACACTAAGGTACTGAGGACTGAAAGGATGAGGTAACACAGCATCTTTCAAGGGGTGTGCGGCAGCTTTCTTCTGCAAGCTGTGAATGATGGTGTGGGATACAGCCACTGGAAAAGGCCTGCTCATTGCCCTGGGAGTTGAAGGTACCCGGGAGTGGCAGATGACTGGGAGTAGGGCTTATATAACTACGAAAAAGTAAAGGCATCATTGTCATAAGTATAAGGTTTACAATCAAATTCAGATTGTCTATTCAAGCCCACAGAAATCACTTGCAGTATCCATGTTGCTGTGTTCCTATGACTGAAGTAGATGAGCAATCATATAAAGAATGACTTAGTCCATGTAATTAGGGAAAAAGGCTTCCTTCTAGTCCAGGGAAGAAAAGATCTGACTTGAGGCACCAAAGCAGAAGCTTGTGTCTATTCCCAGAGCTCAACCCCTATATACACAGACCTTCTTGAATGGTTGATCATGGACTCCTGGAAGAAATTCTCCACATGCCTGCCGTTAGTACGACCCATATGTCCTCCTCTCAGAATCTCTCCTCAGCAGCTATTTATCAGAGTAATTTTGCACTGTATACACAGGAACATCCAAACTTCCTGGAGCTTATAGCATACCACTTATAAACCAATGCAAGTAAATTTGTGTTCTGTTGGGGGAGCTGTCAGTTGATAAAAAGTTTAATCCTGACACCATTTAGAGCATGACTAATGCTACAGCCCACAGTGAGGCTGTCTCCCCAGTTTTGAGACGCTTGAGAGAGAGAGAGTGGCAGAGAATCCCTGGCAACTGGCACACCACAAACATACTCATCCTGCCTTACATTGGGACTTGCATTATGATAGGAAGGGCCAAGTACAACCCTCTGGAATGCACTGTATTTTAAAATGATACATTGAGGGCTCAGGAGAAGACTCAGGGGATGAAGCATTTGCTATGAAAGCATGAAGATTTGAATTTGAACCCCCAGAACCTCCATAAAAGCTGGACACTATACTGAGTGTGAGTCCATAATCCCTGTGTTCCTCATGCACACACATCACAAACACATCTCCTATACACACTTATATACAAGATAAAAAATAAAATAACAGAAAAATGCTTTCTGTAGAGAAATTAAGAGACTAGGTATGTCATTGATGATCCATAGAGAGATTATTTCTATCAGATTCTCTTTTGTGTCCTTCTTTAACCCTGGTAGGAAAAGACTTCCTGTGGAGAATGAAAGTATTATCACAATTGAATCAGGCAGTTGATTTGATTATATTTACCATTCCAAATATGGAGTCTGTATTGGCACACCAGACAGACTTCCCCAGCTATTATGAAGGAGTTGTTCTGGCGTGGCTTGTCTTATAGAGTCACCAAGAGTAAATATCTGTTCTATTCTTAATTTTTGAAATTATATCATAATTACAACACTTCTCTCTTGCCTTTTTCCTCTCTAAACCATGCCACGTAATACCTCTCACAATATTTCTTCAGATTCATGGCTACTTATTTCATTAATTGCTATTCTATGTACATATTCTATGTACATTCATACAGACACTCCTCAATCTACAACCACCACTGCACTAAAACAACAAAATCCCTAACAGCAATCTGTAAACACTTATCCTTGTAACCACAGATAAGTGTAGTTTTTACCCTTTATCAAGAAACTGCAGCTTATCTCCTTGGTCCCAATGGATATATCTACAAAATACTCCCACACCAGAGGCACAGGGATCATTTTGGAAAGGGGGTAGAAAGACTGTAAGAGCCTGAGGATCAGAGAGTCTGCCATGAGATTGTGTGCCCTAATAATGTCAGAAGTTATACACAGAATGTCTCACCAACAAAACTTCCCAAATGAGGGCTGAATAAGGACAATGCCAATGAACATGCCAAAGTAGATGGGGAATGCTCATGAGACCTCAATCTTACACAAAGAACTATAGGCAAGTAAGGACAGCTAAGAGTCACAATGGTCATCTTCCCTAGGGATGGCACACCAGGGTTGATCAGCCCCGAAAACATATATACAAGTAACATTGCACGGTAAGAGCAGATATTTATTTCCAATGTGGAAAAGACAACATTGCAGCATCCCTTACTTTCTGAGGGGTTTATCAACTTTCTTCTTTGCCTAGACAGGGGCTAGTCTCTCTGTTCAGAGCCTGATCTGCAGAGTATCAGTGTTAACATCGGGAGGGTGAGAGGAAGGTGTGAAGAATGTAAAAGCTGAACTCCCTCTCTAGACCTGCTGGAATGAAAACCTGCCATTGAACAAGATCTGTACATGACTCTCAAGTGACTGGTATGCATCTTAAGAGGTTGAAAGAAGCTGATCTTCTCTAGAGTAACTTTGATCACATTGTCTATCTCACAGGACATCAAACTGCTTCACTGTTCAGACAACAAAGATAGTTGGACCCGGAAGTCAAAAATGTCTAAAGTTGTAAAATTCATGATTTCAGACAGTAGGAAATAGGTTTATGGATATTCAGGTACCTGATATCTCTGTCATGACCCCAGATGCCTGCAATGAAGGCTGTTTTAAAAAATTATCTGAAGATGAGGAAAGATGAGCATATGAACTCAGTGGTAGAGTACTTTGCTTACATATGTCAGGTTCTATGTTTAATTCCTAGTACTGCTGAATAAGAAAGAAGAAAAATCACTGTACCTTATACCCCTACTACAAGAATAGCATCTTAATGTTTGGTGAAGACCTTTGCTTTGGCAGGGCACACAGACAACATAGGAAAGAGCCATCACCTCCACTTACTGAGGCCTACCAGGGCACTAGTTCTGATTGCTGTGACTAACCCCAGAGCAATAGGCAGTTCTGCAGCAGATCCAGCCTGCCATGTAAAGCTGACTTTTCAGCCATAGATACAATTGCAGTATAATGAGCTGTAATTCACATGGTCTTAACATACCACCTTTGGCAGGCCTAATAATAGAATCTCGGAATGTGACCACAGAGTTTGTTTATAAAGCCATGCCCTGTTTGGGATGAGAAATAGTCTCCCTTTGTAAACACAGTGCCTGGCTCATTGCTTGGCCCTAGCACAAACTGTAATCAAACATAAAATACCAAGTGACCACGCCATTTGGATTACAGCTATTAGATTAATTGTTGTGTGCTCCATCAAGACATGAATTCCAGAATGTGTAACAGAACTCCATCACCAAATAGACAAACCATGTGACAGACTGGACTTCAATAGCTCTTAAAGGCATAACTAAGCTTATGTGCAAGTGGCTGACTATCATCTTCCTACTATTAGAGAAAATTTGAAGAACAATTTCAGGAATGACAAAGAAGTATACAGCTGATCAAGCTTAGAGTGAGCATAAGCGTATTTGTAATAAAAAATGTTTCCATTAAAATGAGTCTCAGGGCTGGAGCGATGGCTCCAAAGTTAAGAGCACTGGCTGCTCTCTCAGGGGAATTGGGTCTAATTCTTTGCACCCACATGGTAGGTTTCAAATCTACTCTAACTCCAGTGTCAAAGGATCCAATGCCCTCTTTTGGTCTCTGTGGTCACCAGGTATACATGTGGTATATAGATATACAATAAGCAAGACACCCATTCACATGAAATTAAAATGATTAATTAAAAATAATCTCAATGGGTATGGTAATCCCATTACTCAGTGGGTAGAGCTCATGAGAACAAACATGAAACTCATGAGTAAAACAGGAAACTCATGAGTACAAACAGGAAGCTCATGAGTATAAGTACTCAAGAGCTTGTCTAGCATGTACAAAGCCCTGGGTTTGACTCTAGACACACACATGAACATACACACACATGGCAGGGGGTGCAGAGAGGAGCTTGTTTATCAGATAGGTGAAGTAATTCAGGAGATTTTAGTCAGCTTTTACTCCATCCAATGTTTATGAAAACAATGGCTATGAAAGAAGACATGGGAGACAAAGCTAATGTGCATATTTAACAACGAAGGTGACAGTCACTGTTGAGAACCCAGCATGCCAACAGTAGAGACAGTATAAGTGTGAAAAATGGAAGATTGTTTAGTCTTTGTTGAAAAATCATCTACTTAGAATACTCTCTTGAAGATGTCTGCAATTTCCATCCTCTTAGAAAACTACTTGCTGTATACAGTATTTGCTTATTCCTACCTCCTGCTATGATCTCTCAAACTCACCTGCAGAATCCCTGAATACCTCCTGTGCTATCAAAACATTAAAGTCATCATTGCTTTAACCAAGACATTCACTTTCTATATAAATGGAAACACAACTGCAGTATTCACTGGTGCTTCCTGCATGGTGCCAAATTAATTGGTCTAACAGAATGGTGAAATAGACTGATGAAGATATGGTTGTGGATTTGGAAAAGTATAATAAGACTCTGTTTGTTTCTGATGCTTTATCTTATACTAATTGTATTCAATTCTAGGAGTGAAGTAAGTCATAGAAGAAGAGTGTTCCTCTTGTCCTCTAATCATCTACCCCAAATCTTGTACATTCTGTTCTTACAACCAAAGAGTCGCTGACCTAACAATATCAATGCTCAAGAAAAAAATGTTTCCATTTGGGATATAATCATGCTTCCCATCCACTAGATGTTAGAATAATTCCCTGGTCACTTGGTGCCTGACCCATGAGCCAGGATTCCAGCACACTTAAAACTTCAGCATTTGTTACCAGCTGGGCATGACATTCTTGATGACAGCATTGCCTTGTGACAAGAAACAAGGTAGCAGATAAATAACATTAAATAGCTGGACAGGAAGAAGTATGTACAAAATAGAGTATTCTCTTATGAGACTATTAGAATGTATGTGTGTAATAAAAGTTACTTAAGATTTCAGTAATGCTAGACACAGAGGCTCTAGACCTCTTTTCGCACTAGTGACCCTTTCTTTGCCTGATAAATTTTTACATGACCCCAGGTATATATGTATATAAAATAGATATACAAATCAAACATTTACTGATAATAAATAATAAATTTATTTCAGAGAGTGAGAGAGATATCTCAGTGGTTAAGAGCACTGGCTGCTTTTCCAGAGGTGTAGTTCAATTCCCAGCAACCACATGGTAACTCATAACCATCTGTTGTGTGATCTTGTGCCCTCTATTAGCATTCAGATGTATATGCAGAGAGGGTATTCAAATAAATAAATAAATATTTTTTAAAGATATATATTTCCAAATAATTCTGTACAATATATAATTTTAACATTTATTGACCATGAAACCCAAATCCATAGTGATGAGATAGGTATGTTTGCTTATCTTTCTATAAAGAATTCAATCTTAGCTGAATATTTGATACTGCAGGATTACAGTGTTTTTCAAAGATGATTGATATTTCAATTTTATATTCATCAATGCTGAGAAGGCTGCTTTGCATAAATATGTAGTACAAAATGGCAGAAGTATGTTTTAGGACCATTTCAGAAATTGTTAAAATGTTAAAAATTATGTACTGTTCCCAAGCTAAAGTTCCCTTAATGATTTTAAACTTTATTTACTTATTGTGTGTCTCTGTGTGTATAAGTCAGAGGACGACTTGTGGGTTCTCTCCTTCTACATTATGAGGTCAGGGATGGAACTCAGGTCTATAGACCTCATGGCAAGTGCCATTACATGCTGTTGAGCCTTCTTGTTGGTCCCCATTTTAAGAATTGTCCCTTATTTTTTCAATTGCTAGAGGAGTTCATATATGGAGAGAGAGAGACAGAGACAGAGACAGAGAGACAGAGAGACTAAGTAGTCTACTAAGTGAATTCCAGAACAATCAGGGCTCCTCTCTCTCTCTCTCTCTCTCTCTCTCTCTCTCTCTCTCTCTCTCTCTCTCTCTCTCTCTCTCACACACACACACACACACACACACATACACACAGTAAAAATAAAACAAGATACCTGATATCAACCCCTGGTCTCCATGTGTAGGTATACACACACCTGTATGTGAACATACTTTCTCAAATTGCTATTAAACAATTTTCATCAGGGATGCAGCCCCTGGGAGGTTGATTGCTTATGCTCCAGCACACTGTGCTACAACAATGCATATACAGAACTTGAGTTTTAAAAGTAGAGCTCATGAACTTGGGAGGGGAAGAGTAAAGTTGGCTTTGAACTACCTACCTTTGCCTCTTGAATACTGGAATCAAATGCATGAGCCACCATGCCTAGTTATTGTTGTTGTTTTTAGACAGTTTCTCTTACTGAACCTGGAGCTTTCCAAATTGTTTAGACCGATTGGCCAGCAATTCCTCAGCATTCTCCAGTCTCCCTGTCTCCTGCACTGTCTTCAAGCACATGCCACCATGCCAGCTTTTATGTAGGCACCACAGGTCAAGCTCAGGCCTTTGTTCTTGTGGGGCAAGCACTTTACTGAGTTATCTCCTTGGCTCCTGAAAAATCAAATGATTCTAGTGCAATACAATCCAAAACAAATACAAATTTGATATTTACATGATGAGGAATTATGGTACAGGATTAAGTCCTTGTTTTCCATGACTAAGTCATGTGATTTCTAAGAGCAGAACATTCTGTATGTGTAGATAAAACACTGTGATTCATAATATAGAGCAGGGTCTATCTCAGCTGAGGTATTTCAGGGCAGCCTTTGAAGGTGCTATATGATGTGCAACTCTGTACAGTTGCACAGCACAGAGTGACATCACAAGATGCAAGATGGCTGAGAGATGCCAGAACTGCCTCAGGTACACCCTGAATTTGATTATGTACTTTTTTGAGTTCTCAAGAAACAGTCTCCTATAGCCCAGGGTGGCCTCAAACTATGAAGTTGAGGATGACCCCAATCTCTAGAAGCTTTCTAGCTTCCACCTACCCAGTGCTATCTAGGATTACAACCATGAGACACCACATCAGGCAACATTTGATTTTGACTTTGAATTAATTCTTGGCTATTGTGTGTTCAAAAACCTTGTACTGTTGTCAACTTTTCTAAAACTGCCACATTTGTTATTTGTCATGTTAGGTCATGACCTGAAGAATAAGAAGCTGGAATTTACACATGAAAGTCTGTGATGATGTCTGATTTCTTGTTCTCAAATTTTATATAGGAACTGTATCCAAATGATGGTGAAACTTAAGGCAATTGTAATGAGAGGTAAGACCCTGAAGAGGTAACAAGTTCATGGCAATTATACATCATGAATGGTTTTATTGCCTCTCTTAAAGGTCTTGGGAGAATCCTGGCCCCTTCATTATCATCTGCCTTTCTGCTACTGACATGTCACATTGGACACAGAGTATGGTCAGCACCTTCACCAGATACTCAATAGAGTGCACTTTGGTTTTCCAGCTTCTAGAATGGGAAGATATAAATTTCCATGATTTTTATTTGTAATTGTCTAGTACAGGGTATTTTGTTATAGCAACTTTAGCAGACTGAGATAAATCGATCAAGAATATCTTGGCCTGAGCTAAAATAAACTCAAAATAGGATGATACACTGAAGAAGAAAATCACCAACATGATTTCATGGCCAGCTGACCTATCTTAGATACACTTCAGTCCACACTGTCATCATGTAAATTTTTGTATACTAATAGATGTTTTATTCT
This sequence comes from Tokudaia tokunoshimensis, assembly GCA_036184795.1. Lineage (NCBI taxonomy): Eukaryota > Metazoa > Chordata > Mammalia > Rodentia > Muridae > Tokudaia > Tokudaia tokunoshimensis. The sequence continues at coordinate 145,331,954 of BTHU01000001.1, read as the reverse complement.
TCTTCAGTTAAGTTACAGAATATCAAAAACGTACTTACAGAGAAAAGAAATAAGAATTACTCTGAGAAAACACAGAATAGTTCGATGTGACTGAGGTAATACCATCTTGACTAGATCTTACTCTGACTCCATTTGTGTCTATCTGCTCAGGAGCTTTTCAGCCCCTAAGCTCTCAATCACAAATATTCACTTTGGCAACACATTACAATATTCCATGAATCTACCCAAGGCCTAGAGGCATAAACAAAATATCTTCTGAACATATAGGCTATCCCCCCAAAATGTTACATGTTTCTCCTGACAATGATGTCATTAAGGTTGTTTATAAACTCTGTACTCATGATCTTTAGTGCCCAGTGTTCTTTGTGGTAAGAACCTGATTTTGCTCACCAGTGAATAAAGAAGTCTTATTTTATTGTCTATAACTTTCTTATCTGAACTTTAACAAATTATCAGGACTCATCATTTTATTTTCCATTAAGTAAATAGAGAAAACATGTATTTTGTTATACAAGTCACAACTGTGAATTTTAGACATCAACATGACAGCTTATTTGAAAATTTCCGTATGGTAGAAGAGGTGTGTGTGGTCACTAGGTGGACAAAAGGAAGAACTGGTGAGCTTTTTATTGTTAACTAGTGATCACACTCAAATCCATTTTCACTATCCTTGGCATTGCAGAGAAGTCAGATGCTGCGTTTTATAGTACTCTTCATTATATGATTCTGAAATATGATGAAGGATCGAAGCAAGGTGAAAGATTTGAAAGTAGAAAAGGTAAACTCATTGCTTCCCTAGGTTCCTGAGTGTCTTCTAAGAGTCTCCCCTGGAGTGTTGCAGTCATCTGAAATCAATAGAAGTGACTCCTGCAGACAGGTGTTGATGTCACTAATGACATGTCCCCTGTGATCATTAAACTTCCTGATTTTCACCAAGGTGTCTTCTTTGTACTCCTTTGCCATTCTAATCACTATTCAAGCCTCTGTCTCCCAGTAGCTAATCTCTTCCTATCACAGAGACAGGTAATGATGCAGTCCCTTACCTTGATACAGAAACTACTCATGAAGACTCCTAAACAATCAAGGTAGACAGCGTGAAGTTCAAGTCCAGTGCACTTCATTCATAAGATGATTTCTTGAGTTCCCAGACCCTTGGTTATCTATATTGCCCAGGAACAAGTAGAAGCGATGAATTAAAAAGGAGAGAGGCAGTGTCTAACAATAATTTGGGCAGTACTGATGCCTAACAACACCAATGATTACTTTCTAACCCCTTTTTGTAATAGCAACTCCAAGAATTCTTGCATTTATAGAAGCCGCCATTTCAAATACCCAAATCCCCCAAAGAAATTCTCATCTCACAGGTTAGCATAAAACATGATGGTCATAATCATGGTCCACAAAATCAGAATGTATAGGTTGGTGCAATTCATTTAAGAACACTTCTTTTTCTACCATTCTTCAAATATTCTGTCTTATAATCTGCAGGTAGACTTGGAGCATGTATTTCTTGCCCCCCCTCCCCACAATGCTGCAGCTGGGGCTGAGAACTATGGATATGGACATTTTTTTAAAGATTTATTTACTTTATACATGTGAGTATACTGTCACTGTCTTTAGATACACCAGAAGAGGACATTGGATCCCATTGCAGATGGTTGGGAGCCACCATGTGGGTGCTGGGAATTGGACTCAAGACCTCTGCAAGAGCAGTCAGTGCTCTTAACTGCTGAGCCATCTCTCCAGCCTGGAAACAGACCTTTTATCTCCAGAAAATGATGCCTGAGAGTATGAGTCACTGATGCTTGTTCTCACCTGCGGTTGTCAACCCTCACATAAACTCACCCAGCAACAATGACAGGCTGGCAGGACTTCCTAGAGAAGCAAACAAGGACAATCAGGGAACATTCTTTAGCAATAGTGTGATGTCCCAGCTCTCCACTTTCTACATTCTGTCTCCTCACTTTATCACTACCTAAGAGTGTTCACTGGGCTTCTTGATGGTTTTTATGCAGTGCTATACTTCCTGTCTGATTCCCCAATCCTCAATGTCACTAATGAGGTGGTTGATTCCTAATTCCGCTGTGGTGGTAAATTATTTCTAAATCATCAGATCCATAGAATCTGTTACTTAGTCTAGCCCTTATGTTTGCTGAACAGAATCTTAGAGTCTGAGTCACACTTACCTCTAGACTGCTAATTCTAATTTCAACTCTGTCTCCCAGACCCCTGACATATGGTACACAAATTACCAGCTGCATCCCAGAGGCAACACATAGGCAGTTTGCTTACCAGGATCTGAGAGGCAGAAGTATAAGAACTTGCCAGTGAGTTCCCTGCCTGAAGAGAATATTGAACAGAAAGGTAAGTCTGTTCCTGTGGGTCAGATAGGTAATGACAGAGTCTGGAAAAGAATACAAATTGCTAGGAGCAGAGCCCTGAGCAAAATGCACCAGGATTTATGGTTCATTTTCCTGAATCACAACTGCACAGCCAAGATTTGGGTCGTTTTATTGTACCTAAAGCTATGGTGGCTGGTCTTCAAGATGATTCCAAATGTCCCCCAGCCCACAGCACACACGGCTTTGTGGAGTCATTCCACTTTTGCACTGTCTCGGGGTGGTCTGTGTAGCCATGCATAAAGAAGTGTTCATATGTGACCTTAGGCTGGGTCACAAAAATGCTGGTTAGTGCTTTGCTGTCTTTCTTGGGTCTTGTTTTGAAGGAAGCCACTGTCTTGTCACAAAGACATGCAGGTGGTCTTTAAGAAAGGCCAACTTAGAAAGGCTGGGGGAACCCAGTTAACAATCAGCAAGGAATGAAGACTGCCCAGAATATCTATAGACTTTAGTAGAGCCAAGAGATGACTGCAAGTCCAATGGGCAATTTACCCACAATCTATGAGGAGCCTTGACCCACACCTATCTAGCTAAGCTGACACTATGAGCCAAAGGTGTAGTGAATTAAGCTATTAATTTTGGAGTCAATTTGTTTCACAGCCACTGAGAGCATGCAATGTAAAACAGAGAGGAAACTTTTACTCACTCAGTCATGTAGAAATTTGATTTTGATCACTTTGGCTCAGGCTGTGACCTACAAGGAAACATTTGTAGTCACCTAACTTACTCCCTTGTCGCATCAGGACCAGTCCTTCTGTGTTTGGGAGCTGTGCTCCCAAATTGTCCCCTTATCAGACACACCAGGAAAACTCAAACGTAGACATTTCCAATCACAAATATTTGCCAAAAGGGTTTTTTTATGATACTACTAACTTAAAAAAGGGTCCAAGGCTCAAACCCTTTCTGTAAGTGGTGCAAAGTTTCGCAGGGCTGTATATGTTAGAGAGTGGTGGGAATCCAAGGAGAGGTCAGATACCTCCTTGAAAGGTGAGTCTCAGGGGAAGATCTTTGCCAGACTTCTGACAGGGTTCTGTCAGCAGAACATCAAGATGGGAAGGGCAAACAGCAACAGGAACTTGGGGTGTGATAACAAAGAAGATAAGCCTGGAGGACAGAAGCAGAGGACAACAGGTCAGGGAGAGAAAGTTCTAGCATGCTACTCTACAAACTCAAATGTTTTCTCTAGTCTTACTCCATGGGTGTGATAAAGGATAATGATGTGGTTTTTAGGAAATCTGCCAAGAACATGGCTGCTGCGAAAAGTTGGGATAAAGAGCATCCGCATGCTACGGCAGGCAGCCTTCTAGTCAGCCAGCCTTTCCAGGGACAGGAAACCCCATCGGTTATTTCCAATTACTTTATTCTTTTCTTTGAATGCTCTGACACTTCATTGCATGGGGTGGCGGCAAGCTGACTGCTTTGACAGAAAAGAAAAATAAAACATCAAAGACTCCTCCCCCCCCCATACATTCATTTCTTTGGTCACTTAGCCTGGTAGACACGAGTGAAAAAAAAAAGATTCTTTAGAGTTGTGCGCATTTAGTTGAAAGGAATTATGTGCACATGCAGATCATATAGTTGGCTTATTTCACAAACACAGATTCCGTGCCACGCATTCGAGAAATGTAACTTCAAGCCAACTTCTCTGTAGCTCCCATCATTCTACACATTTCAGAAGGTTAATAGCAAGAGATTCCAGGCAACTGATTTTGGGTGCTTTTTAAAATTTGGAAATTCTACAGCCAATTATAGATTTAGAAGGAGTTGGATATCCTTAATGCTTTTTTTCCCTCCCCCTTTCTCTCATACCAGAGAAGGGATGGGGGTGGGGTGGAGATTGGTAAGCAAGAAAGAATGGTTTCCCTAGTTTTCATCACCATCTTCCTTCAGGCAAAAGTTAGACTGTATTTCTGAGTCTGGATATAAACAAGCCTGTATTAAAACATTCTCCTTGTTTATAATTTTATGATTTATCTATATATCTTTATTTTTGGCTACCGTGGCTTTTTTACAGCTTTCTAATTTATATAGCCGTTTGTTTAGGCTGTCAAAACATTTTTAATTTTAATTACTGTGTATCATGCCTGAGGGTGTAAAACTGTCAGATAAATCTGAGACTCTGCATAAACATGTGGGGAACTGCATGTGTTATCTCTCAACAATTGCTAGTGGGCAGTTAGCAAATGTCTTTTCATGGGGTTGGTTCGCTGGCTTTCCTCCTTCATAAACGTACAAGATGATGGTATCATACTAGGTGCTGAGAACCTCATTAAACACAGGTTCATGACATTGGTATAAAAAGGGCAAAAGGTTGTGATGGAGAGCCACAGGCTGGATAGCTTTGTAAATGGCTAGTGGGAAAGTATTTCATGTAAAGTTCTGTCAGACTGGAACACAGGATCTATCAACCTGGCACATAATTTTTAAAATCAATAATAATTGAAGAGTCAGACTTCTTAAGCGAAGAAACAATATATTTGGAGAAACATGCTCACAAATCATATTTTACGTTTTTCTCTTTGATAATGTTTCAGTATTACAGATATGAATAAACAGATATTCATCCACTCATCCACCTAGCTACGCATCCTTCCGTCAGTTTACCAGTCTGGAAATTTTGCATTTAGGATCAAAAGACTCAAACTTGACCAGTGCTTGATGATGTTTTTTTGTAAGTAGGTCTAACTTTGGGTAAATACTGTAAATGAAGATTTTTTTTTAACTCTAGTGATCTGAAAGACTTTTAGTGGTAATTCAACAAGAAGCCTAGATATAAAATGAAGTGTCAATATAGAATGTGTCTGTTTATTTTATGGCAATATCATGCCATTTCTATTATAATTTTTTACACTAATCTTGAAGAAGATTTGATGCACAGGGGAGGTTGTTTTAACTCTCTGCCTACTATCCACACCCCTGGCAATCAAATGCAATAACCAGAGAGAGGAACGAGCAGGGAGAAGTGGGGCAGAGATACTTCGGCAATCTGGGTTTGCTGGTCTTTTATGTTATCCTTGATATGCCCAAGGCATATGAATGCCCAGAATGCATTTAAGCTAACTGAGCTGTTTCTATTTAGGGGCACTGGATTTTGGAAAGGAGTCACTATTTCTCATTTACTGTCTCAGTGATGTGGAGGCATTTTTAATATGGTACAGAATTAACAATCAATGTAAACTTCAGACGAAAGCCGCAATAGAAAAGGAAAGGCCTGCAGGCTAAGAGCTTAGTCAGGATTTGTTGCTTTACTGGGAAGTAATGAGTCTTTACATGATAGGATGTAGGAAGAGGGAGCTAGTGTTTTGGGATGTGCTCCTGAAGATGCCCTGTGCTGCCATGGTTACAAGAGCAATGGGGCCGAATTACTGTGGGATGAAACTACTAAGCACATGGATTCATGTAAGTTTTTAAGCTGACCCATCTCAGGAGTATGCCACAAAGCTGGAAAGAGGGATGGCAAGGCAATCACCAAAAGCATAAACAGAAATGCCCCGGATAGAAAGACTGACGGCAATATATGTGTATCTGTCTGTTATTATGTCCCACCAGTCTCTCTGATGAGAAATCTAACCTCACTTCACAGATGAAGGTTAAGTTACCTGGTAAAAGTCACACGGTCACTGAATAACAGTATCAAACCATGATCAACTGGCGCTCACATTCTCTTTTCACAGAATGTCAGATGTAAGGATGTTATCATAGAAGGTTTCTCACCACCTCAAGCCCCTATTCTCATCCATTATCCAAGATAAAAAGGAATCCAGAGGATTGGTAGCTTTACTCATTCATCATTGTATCTACTGTGTGCAAGAGAATAGAAGATTCCTGAGGGAAGTTAAGAACTTGATCCAGAGTCACTCGGGGTCCACTAATGGACAAGGTATGAACTGGTGTCTTATGACTTCTGGCTACTGGCCATCCTTCCACATTGCCACTGTTAAAATTTATCTTGGCAAATTCCTGCACTACCTCAGAAACTCCCTTATTCTATATCCATTCCTCCAAACCCTGGGATTGGCACTAGTCAAAGATGAAACAATATTGGTAGTATTCAGGGTGGCAGGATGACAGACAGCAGTCACAGATGAGTGAGGGGCCTTCTGTGACTCAGTCCCAGGGATAGGCTGCAAGGAACAGCTGGCTGGCGCCTCTCTTACCCTACTCAGGGAGGCTTGGACAAGCATTCTTCCTGTTACTTCCAGACATGGCTACAGTGAACAGAATCTTTATTGGACACTTTGTGACAGGTGTGGGATGTGAGCAGAAGGAACTCTAGTTTAATATCTCCGGAGATGGACAGTACACCTTATATAGCAAGTAGCTCTCTATTTACTGCCCTGGAAGATTGTTGTTTCCTGAAAGAGTAGGAGGTGGGGGAAGGAGCAAAACCTGCTTTGTGTCCCAAGGCTTCTTACCGCAGATGTTTGCAGCTGGCACATGATTTGCTGTTCTTTCTCTGTGGGTGCACAGGACTAACCCGCATAATCGTGTTTCTATCTTTATTAGCTCTCTATTATTTAATTGAAAAATCTGATGCTGATGCCAGAAGAGGCTGGCAGATTTGTTAGATGTGAATAGAGGGAGAAGTAGGCTATAGCAGACACAGTCAAGGCCTCTTACCTTTGAAGTCTCCCAAATGGATGAAGCCATAAATCTTAACCAACTTACTTTCCTTCTCTCAAAATCATTTTGTTAGAAAATATCTGGCCTTCAGTAGTAAAGTTACTTGGGTTCTCTTTATATCTCTTATCTACTGATACAATTTAAAAGCCTCTCAAAATGGATAGCTTGAATGTTTCCTGGACACAGTGGAGGCTGGTAGCCCAAGGTAGCCACTGCTCTGTCTCATGACCTCTTCTCTTCCCACTTTCTGTCTGGGATTACGCTTTCTGTGGCTCCAGAGTTCATGATTGGGAACTAAAATGCTCCACTGTCAGGTTTCAGAAGTCTACAAGAATTTTATGGCCAAGGCAATCTACATGGATGAGACTAATGTCAAGTAGGTTAGAAAAAATAAATGAGCTATATGGACCAGAACACAGGGCATGATTGGGCAATCAATCAATCAGCCAATCAATCTTCTACTCTCCTAAACACAAGGACTACTTGAAACTTAGGGTAATGGCATTCTTCGAAGCTAGAAGCAAGTTTTCTCTTCTAGTGTTTACTTAGGGTGGTACCTTGGTTGAGAGTGGTGTGCACTGCCCTGAGATAAATGTCAGGAAGGATGGAGTGAGGAATGGGCCCTAGCTCTTAATCACAACACTGGCAGTTGCCAGTTCCAACCACTCACTCCAACTAACTCCAACTAAAAGAAAAGATAGTAATTTGCTTCACCCAATTCCATGGCATCTAGGGAAGAAGGGGTTTCTTCAATTGCCTGTATGTTACAAGGTGCTGAAACAGAACCATGGGTCAGTGGTTGATACCTACTTCAACAACTTATGTGAGGCAAAGAGGGCACCAGTATCCCATGAAGATATTACTGACTGTGGCTGTGGAAAGTATCCATTGCAGGTGAAGGATTTAGGTTAGTTCTAGGGTATGGAAGATGGCTCCTGAAATCCTCATTTACTGGATGCTTTGTCAAGTACTAATCTGCGTACCTAGGGACTTTACAAGTGAAATTGAAGACTCAGTTACTTAATCTTAAAACATAGGAATCATATAACTAAATCTGATTAGAGCAGGCAAGGTTTTTTAAAAACAGCCTTTCCTTTGGCTGTTAGCACAAAATTAATTTGGTGATTTAAAGCATAAACAAATTCAACATTTTGTCCCTGGCTTTGAGGAACATGAGGGTCACATGCAGCCTCTAGGAATAAGAGCTCACATTTTTTAAACTCGAGAACTGAATTCTGCCAATGGCAGAATGAGTTTGGAGTATCTCCCTTCCAGAGCTTCCAGATGAGAGCCCAGCTGGCCAGCATCTTGGTTTTGGCCTTCTGACACCCTCAGTAGAGAAACCAGCTGAGCCATGCTAGAGCACTGACCCACAGGAACCACAAGACAGCGAACAGGTGTTGTTGTGAGCTGCTGTACTGGTGGTAATTTATTAAGAGCCAATAGGAAAGCCAAAACATGAGATGATTAGTATTTTTGTTTTATTTCCCTAAAGACGTTAATACCCTTAGAGAAATGGCATTAACTGAACTATCACTCATATTTTGGACTAAATCTATTAACCTAAAAGTGTCTTTTGTGGTTGGAGATAGCAAAATTGGTGAGGGAGGCAGAGCAAATGAGGGCAGTGTTAGAGTGTGAGCAGAGTAGGCAGGCAGTGCTTATGGACCACACTTCTGTCCTGCAAAAAGACAATATACAACTAGTAAGATGAGGGGTGAAGGGAGGGAAGGATATTACATTTTCGAACTGCCTATTCACTTTTCAAACCTTATCTATGTTTCTTCAATAATTGCTCTAATAAAATTAACTGTTTATTCATCCATTTTCTGTGTCCAATAGTTTGTTCTGATTTCTTCCTAATGAATCCTTCAAAACTAAACCCAGTTCCCCACTCTTCTCATTCGGGGCCATTCTTTCCTTTGGCTCCTATAATATAACCTGATTCCTCTTTGTGTTTGTTTTCCTGTGTTAATGGGCACTCAACACCAGAATCAATCACAGGAATCTATTCCAGCATAATATTTTCTAAGTCAGCCATCCTCAGAGTTCTACTGCAGACCTCTTCACACAACTGAACTCTCTTCTTCATTGACCTCACTTGCTCCAGTTGATATAGTTGGCCTGTCTTTGCAGAGATGGCTTGAACACTGCTTATTGGAATTGAAAGAGTACTTTGAGACCAATGTTCGAATCTCAGCTTTCTACAAGAGCATTATGATCTACTTGGTGTGTGTAACCAGCCTGTTTCTTTATGATTAACATGCAGAAAAAAATGGAGCTGGTCCTGTTTGTCTTATGGGATTGGAATTGGGGTGGTAGGTGAATGCACATGGCAGATGAGTCTGATGCTATTATTATTATTATTATTATTATTATTGCTATACTGCAACCAGAACAACATCAACTTGATAAGTATTGGTAAGATAACCAGCGCCAGAATGAGAGGAGTGAGGAAGAGGAGAGACGACTGTTGAAGAAGGAACACAAGCTTGTAAATGAATGACAGCAAAAAACTGGGGAGCTCGTGAAGTCTGATGACACAATGAACCTGAACACAGGAACTCCTACAAAAGAAAACATTTAATTGGGGCTTGCTTTTTGTTTCAGAGATTAGTCCATTATCCTCAAAGCAGAGAGTAAGTCAGAATGCAGGCAGACATGCTAACTGAGAGTTCTAAATTGGGATCTGAAGGCAGCAGGAAGAGAGAGACCCTGGGCTTGGCTTAAGCTTCTGATGCCTCAAAATCCACCTGTATTGACATACTCACCCAACAAGGTCACACCTCCTATCCCTACTTCCCCCAACAAGGCCACACCTCCTAATCCCTACTTCCCCCAACAAGGCCACACCTCCTAATCCCTCTTCCCCCAACAAAGCCACACCTCTTAATCCCTACTTCCCCCAATAAGGCCACACCTCCTAATCCCTAGTTCCCCCAACAAGGCCACACCTCCTAATCCCTCTCAAGTAACACCACTCCCTAACGACTGAGCTTTCAAATATGTGAGCCTATGAGGGCCATTCTTCAAACCACCACATTTCACTCCCTGACCACCATAGACTGATAGTCATATGATAATGAAAAAATGTATTCAGTTCAACTTTAAAAGTCCCCATAGTCTAGGTGGTTCCTAATCTGTTCATTGCAACCCCTTTGAGGGCAAATGATCCTCTCATAGGAGTCACCTAAGACCATCAGAAAACACAGATATTTACATTATAATTCATAACACTAGCAAAACTACAGTTATGAAGTCTCAACTAAAATAATCTTATGGTTGGGGGATTGTGGTGGGGGAAGAACCACAACATGAGGGTCTATATTAAAAGGTTGTAGCATTAGGAAGGTTGAGAACCACTGCCATAGTGTATAACAGTCTGGACACTGTTTAAAAGTCTAAAGTTCAAAATCTCTTCTGAGACTCATGGCACTCTCTTAATTGTAACTCCCCATAAAATCAAAATTAAAGGTCAGACCACATACTTCCAACATACAATGGCACAAAATATACATTACCATTCCATAAGGGAGAGAAAGAACACAGTGAGGGGATGATGGACCAAAGCAAGAGTGAAAACCAGCAGGCTGATCTCTAAATTCTATGTCTCCATGTCTGGTATCAGCACTCTTGAAATCTCTAATTCCTTTCAGCTTTGATGACTGCAGCATACTTTCTTGGGCTAGCTCCTCTTCCTGTTGGCAGCTTTACTTGGCAGGGATCCCATGACTCTGGTGGTTCTAACGTCTTAGGGTCTCCAATTCCATCCAAGTTTTATCTTCACAGTTTCACTCAGTGGTTTCTCTAGACTTCCACGCAGGGTCATCCCTACCTTGTGCCTGGCCTCAGTGGGGTTCCTTAGTCATGGAGGGACATTTCATAACCCTTTCTTGTATCCTTGACCCTAAAGTCAGAAACACATGGCCAAAGCTGCAAAATTCTGCTGTGTATTGGGACTGGAATATGGCCCTCTCCTCCAAGCACATCTGCATCTCCTTTCTGCTTATGATGGTTTTCTTCAGTACTTCAGCTTTTCTTTAATTTCTTTTCACAAGGTGGAGGCTTATCTGGGTGAAGTCTTGCACCAAGGTCACCACTCCTTTTATTCCATAGAGGACCAGGTTTTTCTTTAAACTTTTTAATCTCCTTGAGCACTGGACTTAGCTCTAATATACTTCCTGATGGTCCTTTTCTCCCCAAACTGTACATTTTTTATTTTTTTCTTGCTCAGCTTGCCCCTTTTCCTATATGGATAAGAGTAGGCTGTTTTGAAATCTCCACTGCCAATGCCATTAATCCAAAAACTCTTGAATTTAGCCTCAAGCAGATTTTTCTCTTTTTTCTTTTATTACTTTTCTTTATTTTTTCTTTCTCTTTTTCTTCTTCTTTCTTTTTTTTTTTAACAAGAGAAGAAAACAACCAGATTCTTCACCAAAATATCATAAGAACAGTCTTTAGGTCCCTTCTTAACATTCTTGTCCTCTGAAATCTCTTGAGCTGTGTCTGTACAATATACATTGCTCTCAGCATCACTGTCTTCCTCGTTTATATTAGCATTATCCATTAAATCCGCTTAAAGCATTCAACTGCTGTCCAAACCCAAAATCTCGAAGTCCACATTCTGCCAACAAGCAGCATGGTCAGGCCAGTCACAGTAATACCCAGCTCCCTGACACCAACTTCTATCTTGGTTGGTGATCTGTTGTTGTGAAGGGACACCATGATCAAGACAACTCTTACTTTCAAAAAAAGCATTTGCTTTTGTGGTGCTTGCTTACAGCTTCAAGGGTAAGCTCCATCCTTCTCATAGCAGGAAACATGGCAGCACTCAAGCAGAGATAACTGAGAGGTCTACATTCAGATCTGAAGGCAGCAAGAAGAGAGGGACCCTTGGCCTGGCTTGAGCTTTTGAAGCCTCAAAATCCACCTAACATGACACATTTTCTCCAACATCTCCTAATCTCTATCAAGTAATACCACTCCTGTGTGACCAAGCCTTCTAATATATGAGCCTATGGGAGCCATTCTTACTCAAACCACCACACTCTGCATTCTTCAATAAATTAATAAGCCCAAGAAATGCTTTTTGGGAAATAATGAAGTCATAGTAGCTCTGATGAGAACCAAGCCTTTAGCATATCTAGAGGACAGATGTAGGAACAAGAACAACTTAACCTTCATACACTTATGAATTTCCAATGAATAGTCAGATTTCAGGGACATCACAAAGAATTCTACTCATCTAGCAAGCACACCTTGAATGTAACCCACATTCAATGTAAGGTGTTACATAGTACTATAAAGGGAAGAAGGAAGAAGATGTCTTATAGTGATGCTATGTAGACAAATAGATGACTTAAGTTTTAATGATGATCTTATAAGAATTCCTAAAATTGTATCTGTGATTGTTAAGCTCTTTTAGAGGGGGTCTGCTATTAGGTCTCTTTCTGACAGTCAAAACTGCAATGAAAACTCTGCCAGTCTCTCTCCCAAGTGTCATCAGTTAATTGCTCTTAGATGGCAACCAGACTTTCTCCTACTCAGAGCACATTCCAAGAGGTTTTAAAACAATTAACCAAAGGCCATCAAAAAGGAACTAATGATTTATTGTTGGTGCTAGGACTGAAGATAAAATATTGACTGGGTTTATCTATATAAAACTTCACTAATAACTTAGTTATGGTTTTTAAACTTTCAGTGAACCTGTGGAACCTCAGACAGGTGATGGATGTTTAGTTAGATAACTATTCCTAATGGATATGCACATAAACACTCTCTGTTGTCAATTTCTATTTCAATTTATGATTTGAATTTTTGTGTGAACTTGTGATGAACTTTGTAACATGTGATCATGTATTCTGAAAGATGTTTAAGTGCTGAGGACAAAGAGAAGAATCAGAATAGAGAAACTTAGGTGAGAGGAACAGAGGTGAGAAGAACTGAACTGAGAGAGGAACTGAACTAAGAAGTTTTAGTCAAAAGAGAATAAGATTAGAACAAGAATGCAGAGTGGAATAACTTAGAAACTATAGGAAACAAAAACCCTAAGAGAGCAATGTGCAGGATGCAGAGGGAAAGAGGAAAAAAGAAGACACTGCAGAGAGCAGAGGGAGCAGACAGGCTTCTCCTCACCATGGAACAGAACTGGTCTCATGGTAAGGACAAGGTAGGCTTCGTCTTATTAAAAGGAACAAAGCATTTTTCTTACAAACATGGTTTTAATTCATTTAGCATTAAAAGGGTGGAAGCTTTTTCTTTCTCTATGCAGTAAAGATTGGAGGTTGTTTTTCATCCAGGAGTGAATTCTTTCCGCACTGGTGCTTGGTCTTTTGCTCCATATGCATATGTAAGAATGGATGTGTGTGTAAGTATGTAACTGTGAGAATGTATGCATGTGTGTGTGTAAGTATGTAATTGTGAGAATGCATGCAAGCTGGGCCCAGTTGAATTTGTGTGGAAATGTATAAATGAGAACTCTGCATGCTTGAAGTTGTGTATGAACTTATGTGAGATTATGCATATTCGCTTATGTAAAAGTTTCTCTTTTTGCGAGTGTTAGTCTCTTCTCCTGGTTCAATAGAAGTTTATTGCTCCAAACTTCCCTCTAGCCTGTCAAGCAATAGGTATCTGGAAAAGGCTCTAGCAATTAACCCTTTACTTAATCTCCTGCTGTTTTAGGATGAGGTGCTTAGAGCCTAAGACTGCAGTCTCTGGCTTCAGAGGAAAACAGAAGGCAGGTCAGCTACAATAGCATAGTAATTTAGACTTAGATAAGTAAACTTTTTATTTATTTATTTTTTTAAAAGACTTATTTATTTTATGTATATGAGTACACTGTACAGATGGTTGTGGGCCATCATGTGGTTGCTGGGAATTGAACTCAGGACCTCTGCTCACCCCAGCCCAAAGATTTATTTATTATTATATGTTAATACACTGTAGCTGTCTTCAAACACACCAGAAGAGGGCATCAGATCTCATTAAAGATGGTTGTGAGCCACCATGTGGTTGCTGGGATTTGAACTCAGGACCTTCGGAAGAGCTGTCAGTGCTCTTAACTGCTGAGCCATCTCTCCAGCCCTAAACTTTTTATTATACAGAAATCCCAAATATCTCTTACCACCAAATCTCGTAAGACAAAGTCTTATCCCAGAATTTCTTAAGACCAAGTCTTACCCTCCACTGACAACCTCCCCCCTCCACTGCCTCAAGAAGAATGGACATGAAGAATACCTCCCACAGGGGCTGGCTCCTGGCAGATGAATATACTTCAGAGCTCACAAACAATCTTCTCAACCCCATGTGGTGGCACACATCTACAATCCCAACACCACTGAGGGCTGAGGCAGAAGCAGATGGATTGCTGCAGCCTGGATCTGCTTCTGCCTTCAGGCACCAGTGCACACCAGAACTGAAGGAATGGAACAAATCTTGTCTGGTCAGGGTGGATTTGCAGGAATTTGGTCATCCTGAATTCCTGAGGGGTGGAAGAGAAACCTTCTCCAAGACAGCTTTCAGTGTTACAGCTCTCTTTATTTGGGGGGGGGTAACAAGGACTTTATAAACTGTGGGGAGTGGGTAGGAGTTTTTGACGTGAAACTACATTATTGCAGCTAGTACCAAGGTGCTGAGAATGCTTCGTTTACATGAAGAGGAAATTCAGGTACTTGCTGGATGTGCCCTTGTAAGAAAAGAAGTTAAACCAGTAATTTGGCCACAAGACTATAAGACTACCTCAATGGCGGTGGAGGTGGGGGTCACAATTCTATGAGCATTGGGTCATGCAGGCCCAGAACAGGAAGGAGAGGAGGTTCATTCCTCCCAGTCTCAAGATGAGATTTTGGAGGTTTGGACACATCTCCCCCTCACTCTTGCTCCAAGTCTGCTGTGTGCCCCACCTTTTTTCTCCTCTCCCTTTCCCACTTGTCCCACAGACCACCATGAGTTTCTAACCTCTGCTGAGCATGTGACTTCTGAATTGTGAGATGAGAGGACTGGAATTGTATTATCCCAAACACCTAGTGTCTGGTTGTGCATATCAGTCACAAGAAGGGGTCCAAGCTCGGGCATAGTATATCATCAGCATCAGGCTTTCTGAGCTGGGATAGATTCTCCCTCCTCTTCTATTAGCTGTGTAACCTTGGGCAGGACACCCCTCTGCGCTGCAGCATCCTAATTTACAAACATGAGCTAATACTCCTCTCATAGGTCTGTTTTAAGGATCAAATGAGTCAATTTAAAAAAGTGTTTAAACAAGCTCCTGGAGTAATAATTACTATAGAATTGTTTATTGTTACTATTTACTATCTTGGAGCTTCAGAGAAGGGTCTATTATATACTTTGGAGAAGGCCATAAGTATCTTCATGGATAAGTAACATTAAAAAGCCACATAACCTTAACTTACTTCAAGAGCTGCCCAACCATCTCAGAGATGTCAAAATGGGTGTGACCAAAGGAAGAAGACAGGACAAGAGAAAGCACCATGAGGTGAACCTTCATACAACCTTAAAGAATAAATAGAATCCACTTGTTCAGTATCATGTCTTCTTTACTCTGTGTCTTGCTCACATGCAGGACAGAGCCATGGGCAACTTTGGTTGACTAATGACTACTGCCTTGGAAGGTCATAGACCCACACTATTGAAATATGAAGCACCACCCAGTCGTGTCTCTATTGCACTATCTCTTATGGCAGACCTGGGGGAAGGTTCCAGAGGAATCTGCCTGTATGTCTGAGGACTGGACATGGTTTCTGGCTGTTTTCCTGCTTTGAGGCAAGTTTTTGTGTTCCATGCTGGTAGCTCTTGAATAGATCACGTGCTACCCTGTTAAACAGATCTAAACATAGACACTCTCTTCACATACTATTAAACACAGCTACATTAGAACAATGTGTAGGTTGAGACAAGTACCTCCCACCATAAGATAATTGGGAGTGAAGTCGCCGTGACAACTTGAATAACTAAATTAACCCTATTACAACCTGTTTTCATGGGGTCAAAGGCTTTTCAATGGGAGAATTCAGGTGTAAAAGAAAGCATTCCACATTTGGAACACCATGTAACACGTGCTGAAACAAGGCAGAAGAAGCAAATGACCTGACTTAGCTCAGAAAGATGGAATGAATTCCGTATAGCATCTAGCTCCAATTAAAGATTTTGTCGCTTGTGGAAGGACACTTTCATTTCTTTTTTTTGTTCTGGTAAAATATATAATCTTACAATTTGTTTGAACATTGATTAAATAATTAGAAATTAAGACCAAGTGTGGAAGGCAGACACTTTTAATCCTAGTACTCTGAAGGCAGAGGTAGGTGAATCACTTTGAATTTGAGACCAGTCTGGTCTACAAAGTTTGGCTACATAAAGATACCCTGTTCCAAACAAAATGAAATCTAGGAAAAGAAAATTGAATTGAAGCAACAGTGTGACTTAATAGTTGATTTACTGAACTCAGAAATTATTAAAAAGAATATTTAAAAGAGTTAATGGGGGTTTTGAGGGTGTTATTTCCCGATGGTGGAGTGTGTGCCTCTGGAGGATTTTTTTTCCACAGAAATCCCAAGAACTGTTCAGTGAATAAGGTCCATTCCCCTAACCTCCTCTTCTCTTCTAGAGGAGTAAAAGTGCTTTGAGAAGACCATAAATTAAGCTACAGGAGTAAGAGTTCCTTCAGGACAGGGATGACTGAGGTCTGATTTGCCCTTTGCTCAGCCTCTTGGGAAATCTCTTGTCCAGAGTGACAGTCAGCAGACACATGTAAACAAGGACATGGAAATTGTATTTTTATATTAAAGACATATAAATGCTGAGTTAGGGACATGATTCAGTCAGTGGAGTGCTGTGTTACAAGTTCCAGGACCCAAGTTTAATCCCTAGAGCCCCCATTAAAACAACAAAAGGCTCCTCATGGTGGGCTTTGCTCCCTGGGATTTGCCGGCCTGTAGGCCTAGAACTTGAAAGTTCTAAGCAAGAGAGTGATTGTGTCTCAAAACAATACCAACAACAACAACAATAAAATAGTATTTGGCACTGAGGGATGACAGCCAAGTTATTCTCTGGCTTCTACATGCATGTGCATCCATACTCACTCTAACATGCAAATGTGGCTGCTCAAACACACATATGTACAAATGCAAAATGAAAATAAAACATATCAATGCTTTACAGCAGAGAGGGAGTGAGCATAGTATGGGCTAATGATACAAAAAATAATGATATAACTTTAGAAATGATGCTGGAGAAGAAAATCTCACAGTCCGTAAACATATGTTTACTACTTATTATCTCCAAATAACTAGTTTTAAACAATACGCTTGTCATTACCTTAATTCTCCTTACATCTTCTGTATATAATTATATTAAACCAGAATTTATAGTCTAAACTGTGAATACCACGGTTATTATGTGTTTTCTCCTATTTTATGTTTTTCTAAAATAAGAACAGTTTCTCTATGTGATAGTACATTACTATAGCACTATCGCTGTAGTACTATGGTATAATAGTACGATATAGGAATAGGGCTGTAGGAACACACAAGATGCCTACTGTTAAGAGGAAACAGATTTTTTTCCTGAGTACCCACAGGGAGGAAAGCCAAAACCAATGGGCAACTGGTATCAAAAAGCCAAGTTTAGCTCACCATAAACTGTCCGAACTGTTCAGCACAACAGTGTGCCACACCTAGAAACAGTGAATCCCTTGTTCCTATAAGTGAGCATCTAAGAGGCTAAATGACAATCTATAAAGAACTAACATGTTAGAAATGAATTCTGGGTCCTCTAAGCCTGTGGCTTGCAGACTCAATGCATATTGACTCACAGTCCTCCCTGCCGCTGCTGTCTTTTCTAACAAGGAATGGGTTTCATTAACATCTTCTGAAACACCTTTGTGAGATCTCTACTCTGTCCACCTTAACCTACTATTCTACTGCATGATGAGTACATCCCTCCCAATAGTTCCTGGGTCACCATGGACAAACATTCTTCAGGAAGGACTTTTTTTGTTTTTGTTTTTGTTTTATAAACTGACAGCTTCTTTCATTTTTGAGCACAGAAGGTACCCCAAAGAAGGCAGAAGCCAGAGAGAGCTGTGAATTAAGGGGAGGAGTCTTTTGTATACTTTTGGTTTCTCTGGGGCTTGTTCTAATTGAAGTGTCCCTGAGTAGTCACTAGCTTCCCCACTCACGGTGTTAAACTTTGATTGACAGCAAATTACAGTATAGTTCTGACTATTAATTTGAAACCAAATGAACTAGTTCAAGCGAACACTAATTAGATTTACAATTTGAATTTCTCCCCCAAACCAGTTAAGCATTATCTTTTAAGTATATACTGATAATGGCTTTTGAAATTGTTCATTTTTGAGCAGGGAATATGGATGCGCTCTACAAAGAGAATACCTTATCTGGTTTGAAATGGCATTTGGGTAACTTACTCAGTTCTCCTCTGAGTTTGGTACATAGTAGGATAGAGTGAGAAATGTATTTGGTACATAACCAGGTGCATCAACACTGGCTTGGAGGAGATCCCAGCCACTGTCATAGAATGAATCAAACTTTAATGCTGGTATAAAAACAAATTTGGTTAAGTTTGTAGAACAGTGAAAGTGTTGAGAATGTCTATTTATTTTGTGACAAAATTCTAAAACTATCTACGATGTACATGTTCTCTTTAACAAAATAGCTCAGAGCGACAGTTTAAACCCACCCATTGTTCATTTGTATGATCAGTTTCCTGGAATACTTTGGAATGACCATCTGGGCCCTCTTGCGAAGGGTGAAAAAGAAAAGGATTAAGATTATAAAACCACCCGAAGCTGTGTTTGCCACAGAAACTGAAGCCACACTTTCAGGAAAGACTGCTTAAACATCACACTTCTCCCCCTGCCAAGAACTCCTGGAAAATCATGAGGTAAGCGGATTAGAGAGCAGGCATTTGGCATGCTCCATCAAGTCTGCTGAAGCTCCTTTGAGCAGTATCCCATTCCATTAGCTATTCAATGGAATGGGAATAAGGGAGTGGTGTGGGATGCTGACCAATGAAACAGAAGGTCAATCTAGGGAGGTTTCTTCTCCTGGTACCCATTGTAAGGTACTACTGTTAACATATTTCTAGTTCCTCCCTCCCTTCCTTCCTTCCTTCCTTCCTTCCTTCCTTCCTTCCTTCCTTTCTCTCTCTCTCTCTCTCTCTCTCTCTCTCTCTCTCTCTCTCTGTCTCTCTTTCTTTCTTTCTCCCTTTCTTCCTAACACTCTTAAGCAATAAGGGACACAGAGAGGCATGATATGTAAAGAATATAGCAGGACCAGCAAGCAAGCAGGCTGTCAGATTTGGGGAGAAAAAGTAGCTCAAAGAGGTGGTCTTGAAGCACCATCTCCAAAGATGTCCAGAAGCAGGATGATGAAACAGAAATGGGAAAGGCTGAAAAGCCACAGGAGTATCAGACTGATCTATTCTGTGGCCCAGATGTCTCTATAAAGACTTTTAGTTAAAAATATTTGAATGCCAAGTTCTTTTCATTGCTTTGGCTGAAACCCAGGAGTGGCTAAAGCATGTATTTGGCATCTGGGCCATCTCTGGCACACTAATTTCCCTCTGCCTAGTCATATAGCCAACGGCAGAGCTGATCTCAACTAAGGGTGTCGCCACTAATTGTTAGTTTCCAATTACTAGTTGTTCGTGGTTTATCAAGTATTGTGACTTTAATTAGTGCCCTAAGATATAAACTGCAGTGTCTTTAACAGACACGTTCCAATGGGGATAATTTGATGAGACAGTTCCTGTTGTATAGTAATTGGGAACCAAAGGGAGACTCACATATGAATAGTAAATTAAGATGCACAGTAGTGGCCTGGATTTATACCTGGGCTGTGAGAGGCCTTAATGACCCCATAAAAGGGAATAAGGTCATTTGTTATTTAAAGGATCATAAGATATTGCATTTCATAAGGATATTGAGCACACACAAGGTTAAAGTGCTCATGGGTGATCCACATTCCCCTTTATTCCATTTATAAGCAGAACCAGAAGAGTTAGCACTTCTTTGTAATAAAGCCCTAAATTCCAGAGCGACCTGCTGCTGTTCTACCTCTCAAATCCCAGAGGATGGCTGCTGCTGGGCTGGGCTTTGTAAAATGTTAGTTTCATCCCTAAACTCAGCATAGGCATTGAATCCTCCATTTTCGAACCAATTAAAGTGAACGGTTTTCCAATTTTCTGGGACAGATTGTCTCATGTAGCTGAATAAGGGGACCTAGAAGCCTGAAAGGTAGCAGCAGAGAAGCCTGAGTTTTGGTATTTCCTGGTTGTGGTGGGTCTCATTTTAGGATGAATACATATATAAATATCTTAGCTCTGTAAAGATGAGAGAACTTGTAGCAGGAATAGAAAACTCTCAATTATCCACAGAAACAAAGAGATAATCCAAAAATCTCAACTTGCTCGATGTAAATGTGTTGAGATGTGTAATGCATTGCTGTAATTAATCTGCATCCTTTATCAGGCTTCTTGGGTTCTTAAGAATTTGTTTTTGTTCCCTTTTCATGCAACCTCATATCCAGCAGGGAAAAATTACATATATAAATATATGAATTAGGGTTCAGGTTTAAAATTCAGCATGGATAGATCCCTCTGTGGACAATGGAGAGATTGTGGTAATATCTCTTATGTCTTACACATTTTATTTCATTCCTTTTGTAGCAGTAGGCATAGCCAAAGACACATGCACAAACCATTGCAAGGAGCCATGCAATCGTCTCTGCTAACACTGTCATGCCATCCACAGATGCTTTCCTCAGCCAGGGTGTAACTGAGCTCAATAGAGGGCTGTGGTGGGACAGGTTAAGAGAAAAGGAAACAATTCCTCCAGGTAGGCAATTAGAACAGTAGGAGCCAATCAGAATGTTATTGTTTAAATGGAAACTCATCCAAATCTCTTCATGTTTCAAATTTTATCCAAATACTGTTAAAGTGATCCAGGTAAGAGGTTCTATTGGTGTTCTGGGATTCAGTAAAATGTGTAGTGTGGAAGATGACCATGCATCTGTATTTTAAGCATTATTAAAACAATAAATTTTGAATATTACAAAAGTATATAAAAATAACAAGAGCCCATGTATCTGCCCTTCAGAACTTCCTATGATTAACAGATTGGCCAAGGGGCAGAGAACAGTAGACTGTAGGATGCTCAGTCCCAATTGGGACATCCATTCCTTTCCCTCTTCTCCCAATGTTCGGGGATCATTGAGGAAAAGAGTGTGGGATGATTGTGTGAGAGCCAGAGACAGTGAGTGACTTTAAGGAAATGGTGTTTTCTGGACACAGTAGGGCGGTTACCTATGAACTCACAGAAGGTGTGAGAGCATACACACACATGAGACCTGTACAAACACTAGCCAGAAAGACAACTTCCATTATCGATAGGGGAGGTGGACATGAAGCATCACCCTAACTGAGAAGCTACTGGCAACTGATAGATGCTACGTGAAGAAGACTCGGTTTCAGTTATCAGTGTGGGTGACCATGCTGCAGGGGAAGACCATATATCTAAGATCCTATAGGCAACAGAAACTGGACTCCATGACTTTAAGGGGCAAAAATGAGGGTGCAAAGTTGGGCAGGTGGATCTGTGAGAAGTGAAGGGACAGAGATGAATATGATCCAAATACTATTCTCAAAGGACTGAGGAAAACAAAATCTAATTTAAAACTATAGCTGCAACTATGATGGATTTCAGACCATGCAGGGATACTACCACCCCTTCCTTCAGGCACACACCTTCTACTAGACCTTTAAATTTCTTCCCATTAAGGATGAATATATATTATCTTATACTTTGAATCTGGAGTAGCCTTGTGGACTGATCTATCCAGCAGAACATGACTTTTTGACTTAATTTGACAAACCAGTGTCAAGCGTGCCCCTTAAAAGGATTCGTGTCAAAGGTGGTGTTAGTCCAACAAAGATAGAAAATACATTCAATAATTCAAGAAATGATGCTGGTATAAATAACCGTCTAGTGTTAAAGAAATTAAATTATGTACCTCTTATCTTATATATCAAAACAGGCACCACATGAATTAAAGTTTAAAATGTAACAATTAGTGGTTTATGACATATGGAATTGTATGTTTATATTCATCTTAGTGACCATTTTCCTGCCCAATCATGTCTATACATGACTAAACCTCCAAATGCTGTGAGAGAAATAAATGCTTTGGGATATTTTATCTATAGCCACAAGTTCCTAATCCTTAGGCTGATAAAATTTAGACTGCTAAAAATAATGGAATCAATATAAATAGAGTCCAGTTGCACTTCTTGAATTAGCAATATCTAACAATTCCTCGCTTCTGTATCTGTCTAGTCTACAAGTACATTCCAGGCTCTTGCTCATTCAGCTCCCTATTTACTCTTGTCTTGGAGGTGGAGTGGGGTGGGTGGAGGAATACACTCATAGAAGCAGGGAGAGGAAGGATGGGATAGGGGGTTTCCAGGAGGGGGAGAAACCGAGAAAGGGGGATAACATTTGAAATGTAAATAAAGAAAATATCCAATAAAAACATAAAAAAAGAATTCTATATTCTCTGTTTAGTATAACTCTTGTTGCTGCCATAAACAGGATTCTCTGTAACAGATGTTATTAGAATACTCAACTCTATCTTCCCTTTTAATTCAGCAAATAATTATTAAACACCCTTTAAATGGTGATCAATTTGTTAGGACAAAATAAATAAATGACTAAAAAGTCTAGTAGTCACTTTCTAACTTCTAGTAGGCTATATATTCCTTGCAACTCCCATCATTTTTATTTCAGAGCAACACTGATTTCCAGAAATGATGAAAACAAAAACAAAAACAAAAACTATGCTCTAAAGTTTCATTATAGACCAATGTGGTGCAATTCTTGTAAAGCCTCATTATCTTTCCTTCACAAGTGTTGATATTATTAATATGTATTTTCATCTATTTTAAGTTCTTGCTGTAAGGATTGAATACATTCTTGTTTGTGAATGTCAGGGATACATAAATAAAACTACGACACTCCTATTTCCTAAGAGCAATCCTCCTTACAATTTAGAGATTATTTCTTTCTCTGATGCCTCACTCAAAAAGAAAAGAAATAAGAATTGCTTCTGATCCCTAATTTCTTAATTCTCTCTAATATCTCTTCCCCCATATGGAAGAACGTCAGGAAGAAGGTCATAGAGTTTGTCTTTATTCTTCTATCATCCCTTTGGCAATATAAAGAAACCAATCCAAGGCCACATGCATGACCTACATTTATTCTTAAGTATCAGACAGAAAGGATGCATCAAACCTGAAGTAGGTTGTGGGGAGGTCGTTACTAGACCCTGGTAAAAGTAGAGCTAGTTTTTGGAGCTGTTGACTAAAGGGAAGTTTTGTTCTTATAATAGTGCCTACCTTATGGTCATTACAGATTTAGTCAGGAGAGAGTAAAGAAAAGAGTGGTCATATGCCAGAAAAATGGAAACGGAAATGGAAGCACATGAGAAGAACCTGTAGAGAAGTAGGCCTAAACATATTTAGTAGGAGACAATCAGCTGGATTTAAGTTCTTCACACAGAGACAGTGTATCTCCATCTTGTAAATGTTTTACTCAAGCCTCTGTTAAAGTCAACAAATTCATGGAGAGCAGGTTTCATCACATATCCTTCCTAAAATTCTTTGAAGAAGCAGTCCTAGTTCATGGTTAAGAGGTTCAGAGAGTACAGGGAAGTGGGTGCATGTTCATCTCAGTTCTACCTGCTGATGCACCTCATCAGAGTTTGCACTGGGAGACCACCAGGGGTCTGAAGCAGCAAGGATGACCAGTTCACCTGGTATGGGTGGAGTAGGTTTTCATGGTACCATAGCAGCTTTAGTAACAGAGCTCATAGTCATACTCAAAATGTTTGTAGGTAACAAAAATATGTGGTCACTGAGGAGCTGTGTGGCTGTGGGGTCTGCTTTCTAGATTTCTGTCTTAATGAAGGATTCGCTGACCCAGCTACCCGGAATGTTCTCTGCCCCTTCAAGGATCACACATGCTGTAGAGACATTCCTTATTAAATTTCCACTCCACCCAATAGTAGCCCATATTTAGTAGCTTTGGGAGAGAATGATGGCTGGGTATCTCAGCCAATCAGAAGGCCTAGAGAGCTAAATCTCAAGTGACTATGGTGGTCCATTGAGAACCTGCATTGCTATCCAACTATGCCATCTTCCCTATTCCTGTTTTATCTTGAGAAACACCCACCCACACCACACACACATACACACACACACACACACACACACACACACACACACACCACACTACACTACATTTGAGGGTCTGCTTTCTAGAAATCTCACCAATAACTCAAGGGAATTTTGACCAGCACAAATTTGTAGCATCAATATAAATCAAAATTGGTTAATCAAGTGATTGAGAGCAATTGCTCCACTAATAAGCCCTGATCCACTTTACTATTTAAGTAGTATTCCTCTCACTGGGGATTCCCCAAATGAAGGAAATGCAGGGGTCCCTGAAGTGTAGACCCTGTAACTACTAGCACCATGAATGGCAAAGGTCTACCAGTTCTACAAGCAAAGTGATGACTGTTTAATGGATAAATGTGTACCAAGGAAAAGGGAATTCATAATCATTCTGAAGTCTGTTGGACACAGAAAAAAATAGTGTTGTACCCCAAAGTAAAACATCACCATGATGCTCTGCTTGGCTGGTCACAGAGAAACCAGTTTAGATGCACAATGTTGGCCAAATTCCGGGAGTACACTGGCTATGGAACTATCTGGGAGTCACTTCTTAGGTCTGTGTTTATATATCCTAGAGTCAAAAGCCAGCTTCACGTTAAGTGCTTGCCTTATGGAGTACAAGCTATCAGGGTGGAAAAGGCCAAGGCGAGGCTTCTTAAACAGCTGGGAAAACAGAAAGGGTTAATCATCAATGCCGAGACTGTGGAAATACTAAGTGTAGAACAATAAATATTCCAAGATGTCAAAAACTCCCTTTCTAGCTCTGGTTTTTTTTTTCTGCAAACCCCAGATAAATGGCTAAGCACATTCATAAGGCTAAAGAGCTTCCAGCAATGACTCATCCAGTCTCCCATACATTGACCCAATACTTAAAAACAACTGGTTACTTTAACAAAGCTACTTTTTATTAGAGTAAAATATTCCAGTCAGCCTATGGGCCTCTTTCTTTTAATAGCTATTCTCAAGGTAATCAATGACTTTTAACAGCCAGGTTCTGTTATCAATGTAGAAGAGTGGGTTTATTGATTTGACACATACTTTTCTTCACTGGGCACCAATTATCACAATCTAAATTGTGCCACATTAGGCTGGAAACACTGTGTAATCTTGCTAGTCACTTAATGCATTCTGCTGATTGGCTTCAAGAAGCTTTATAATCACACTGTTGACTTGTGAGTTAACAATAGTCTAGATTCCACCAAGAGCTGGAGGCTTCTTAGAAAAGGTTAATAGAATAAGACATTCAAGCTATCTCAGTTTTGCGAGGGTAGATGAATAGAAATTCTACAAGGGTATGTAAATCTTGCATGCATTTATTATTCTATTGAAAACGAGTGTGTTTCTTAAACAGAAAAACCACTGAAACTGATCCCAGAAAATCCATCTAAAATGCAGACTATTTGATTTCATAAACATTCCTAAATTTGGAAGTCATTAAAACTATTAAAAAAAAGAGATGCTGCCACTTCTGATTAAAAATGGGGGAAAAAAATCAAGACTCAGAATGTCATTAATATTATTAACCTGGGAACTAACCTAGCTGCTTAATTAAAAACAACAATATATTTTAAAATTCACTGAAGGCTCCAGGCAGCTGGAAGAGCCTCAGGCTGGACAGAGGTTGTATGAGGCCCATTGTAATGACATGTTCTTATGTCCCGAATTTAACCTCTGGAGACACTCAGCACTCCATTACTGTTGTTTGTATGTCAGAATTTAGTGTGATTGCTACAATGAAGACGTGCACTCCTCTCTAACCTGTACTGTTTTCCTTGCTGTCATGATTCTCACTGACAATCACTAATTCAGCAAACAATTACTGCACTTCTATAACCTACTAGAACAGAAACTAGACTCAAGAAACACAATTAACAGCATGCTGGTGGAAATGAAAGTATTTCTCTCTTTCTTAATTAAGTTCTATCATTCTAAGCTTTTTCCAAATCAAAGTAACTTCATCACAGCCAGAGACATGGCCATGGGTGTTAAATTCACCTTGATTATCAATAAAAAAGATGTTTGGTGCCAAATCCTCATCTTAACTTATACTGAAAGTCTACTGGGTCTTCTTTTACTTTTTCCAAAACATTTTTAATGTGCATATGTGGTACATGTATGTGCATATGCATGTTTGAGTGTACATACACATGGTGTGTACAAGGTGGGTCAGGTCTCTTCCTCAGTCACATTCTACTTGATTTTTTTTCTATTTTTATTTTTCTATTTATTTTCTATTTTCTCTGATAGCTTTGTAATGCATATAATTAATTTTAGTCATTCCCCCATCCCCCCCTGGTATCTCCAGCCGTTTACTACTCAAATCCCACCCCTTGCCAACAAGCCTCCCTCAGACTTCAATCTCTCGTTTTTCTGTGTGATCTATTGAGTTCAGTTAGAGTTGATTGTATGAGTATGGCTACCAGAAAGCTCCAAGGATCTACCTGCCCCCACTCTCTAACCCTCCAATTCCCAGTGCTGGGATTTACAGACTCATGCCTCTGAACCCAGCTCTTTATATAGGTGTTGGGGATTTGAACTCTGGTCCTCATGCTTGCATGATAAACATTACATTCTCATCTCCCCAGTCTTCTTCCAAAATATGAAGTATTACAAATTCAATTTCAATGTAGAAACTATACAGCACTATAAAACTTAAGACAGAATAAAAAACGGATTATGGTTATGCAGTATTTTAATAGGAGAAAAGTATGTATAGTTCTGTGTACCTGGGGCTTTTGGTTCTTCACTAAAATGGTTAGGGGCATTCTCTCAGAATCAAAAGTAACATGGAATGAGATCTGCATAGGTTAATAAACATGGAGCTTCATAGGAATGCTAGAAATATCTGTACTAACTGACTTATCCTAAACTATGGAATTACTGTAAATTAATGAGGATGTACGTGTATGTATATGTATATTGTTCTAATCTAGCCCATAGTTTCTTCTCATTAAAAATATGACAAAAAGGGGCTAGAGAGATGGTTCAGAGGTTAAGAACACTGCCCGTTCTTCCAGAGGTTCTGAGTTCAATTCCCAGCAACCACATGGTGACTCACAACCATCTGTAATGAGATCTGTTGCCCTCTTCTGATGTGTCTGAAAAGCGTGACAATGTACTCATATGCATAAAATAAATAAATAATTCTTTTAAAAAAAGAATATGACCAAAGCAATTTTTACTTAAGCATTTTACTCTGTAGTGCACTCTATTCTCACCAGAGTTAAACTGCCACTGTATCAACCAATGAAATATTCCATCTCTTAGCATGTCTACCTGTATAGTTCTCCTCTTTGCCAAAATTCATATTTATTTCTATTTTCAGAAACTTTGTAATCTTTTGTCAGATGCTCAGTGTAAGGGTAAGGTTTGTCTGTATCCATGGGTTCCTAAGGAGATCTACACAGTGCTGGCTGGCCACTCTTCATGTGCTCTGGAGAGAAGCCCATGATTTGAGACTCCCTCTATTCTGAGTACCCGATTCTGATTCCATGCTCTCCGTTACACAGACAGCACTGTGTGTGTTAGGGCTCTGGAGCTGACCTGGAATTACTTTCATTAAAGTGTGAGTGAGTGTGTGTGTGTGTGTGTGTGTGTGTGTGTGTGTGTGTGTGTGTGTGATTAGCTTCATGGAATATAAATGAATTAGAACATTGTCCAGAAGGCTGAGTGGAACCAATTCCTTTTAAAGGACCACAGTGGTCTCAGTAAGTAACATCAGAGGTAGTAACAAGAACTAATGGCCTGTGGGTTTCCTTAACTTCATGACTCAGGGAACAGAAGAGACTCCTTACAAGATACAGACATTTCTGTCAACATTGTGTGTGTGCAATGAGGACCAGAATCTGATTAATAAATACAAAGAAAACATATCTTGAGAATTTTAGTTTTACCTGCTGCCTGTAGTCGAAACACGGTTTATCCCACTGTCGCAATATAAATTCACCAAATCCAGCCTAAGATTCTACCGGCCCTTCATTTGACATGACATTCATTCCAGAAGGTCTTGGAGGCACTCAGCACAGTCTTCTATCACACTTTTACCAGGACACCCACAGCCATGACTTCGCCATGAACTGCAACTGTGGCCCTGTTCTGGGGTCTCATTTCCCATCGCCTGCTCTCTCTGCTCCTTCCCCAGCTTGTTGCTTGTCTAGGTACTTCTTTCCCTGGGCTTTATCAACACCACAGTCCTCAGAGCCACCAGACTGAAAGTCTGTAACCACAAGGCATGCACAGTCACTGTGCTGTGCATATGCCTTGAGGAGTGAAGAGTCAGGTCCTGATGAGATGTCTAGTCAGGAAAGAACTCCTTTTTGAACAGACACATTAAAAACTCTAAAGAAGAAATAACTATTGTGGCTGGAGAGACAACTCATCTGGTACCAGCACCTCCTGCTCTTCCAGAGAATCTAGATTCATTTCCCAGCACCTTCATTGGTGGTGACTTACAACCTACTGTAACTTCATCTCTAGGGAACCCTAGGTCTCTTTTGGCCTCCAAGAGTACCTGTATACATATGACACACACAGACAAGCAGACATATAAGCATATCTATATCTATATCTATATTGTATTATATTATCATTATATAATTATATTTTATTACATATAATAGATAATAAAGTATGCAATATAATAAATTATAATATATTAAGTAGAAAAAATAGTTACATTACTGTTACACCTCTTACACTTCATCCCTTGCCTGAAGGTGGAACTCCACTCAACCATCCAAGGACAATAATGTGACAGCTTCTATAAAATGACTGACTGTTAGATGTCTTGGTGAGGAGTAGAGATGAGGCAGTTAGATCATAGGTACCAACAGGTCGATAATTGTTTCTTTCCTCTGTCGTGTGGATTAGCAATATACATCTCTATGTCTATGAGAGTCATTAGATGTACCTGATTTTTAAAAACTAAATTCCACTGAATTCCTGATTCAGTTTTATTTTGTCCAGCAACAAATTTGATTAGGGGAAGGACATATTTATTGTTTTTGGTTTATGTTTCAATTTTATAAGGATTTCTGATTTTTTTAAAAAAAATGTCATTTAACATATTATAAAATATGAAAACAAAATTGAATAGTTTACAGTGGGTGAGGCATACATATATGCCTAAATAACCATGAGAAGTATTACCTAAAAAAAAACACTCTCAAAACAATCATAAGAGGCAAATAATCATATTTAAATCAGAGTATGTGGAACTTAGTAATAACATCGCTTGCTAATTGAACTTACGTGTCTCACACAGACCTTTATATGTGCTGTTATTTTCATTCCTCACTAATCCTGGTTATTTTGGTTCATTCTGTAGATGAGAGCATCCGAATTGGCTTTCCTGGTGTCATTTCTACATAGGGAAAGATAAGCTGGGATTTGAGCTTCAGCAATTATTTCTAAATGCCATATGTTTCATTCTCTACTTCAGTAAACTTTTTCTTTCTCACAGTAATAACTCTTCTGTAGTGTTTTTTTGTTTGCTTGTCTTTATGGGGATAGGAACAGGCTCTAGAGCTTCATATATTTTGTCCAAGTGTTTGGCAACCCAGCTACATTACAGGTAACTCTAACATTTTGATATTTATTAGCAAGAAGTTTAATGGTTGTTTGCTTTCTTCACTCTCCATGGGTGCTGGGGGTGGGTGGGCATGAGGACATAGGCTTTGCAATTCAGTCTGGTTCAGAAATCCCTAAGTTATTTTTTTTTTCTTATTTAAGAAAATTAAAAGTAATTTTGAAAATTATGTCATAAATCTGAGATCGTAAAAATGAGCTTTATATGAAGAAACTTTCATGATCTATATGAAATTAGAAGAATAAGAAGAGTCTTTGGCAGGGCAGTGCATAGTTAATGCCAGTTGAGGAAGCATGGGAGTGAGTCTGGTTGGCTGTAGCTTGTTTGAGGTTTAGACTGAGTGTGAGCAAGTGTTATGTTCAATAGAGTTGAGTTTTAGATTGCAAGTGAGTTGAGCTTGAGATGATTGTTTGAATTTTAGATTAAGTGTGGTCCAGTGTTAGTGGAGCTTTAGTTGAAGTATTAGGTTGACGAGGGTTCAGTTTCGGACTCAGCATTGTTGAGCATTATTGGAATTCAGGATGCTCAGCAGTAGGGTGATTGTGTTCTTTGGTTTGGCCAGTATCAACCCCGATTGTGTTCTTGTCCCTACACACACGCATGTGTACACACACACACACACACACACACACAAACACACACAGAGAGTATCAACCCTGACTGTGTTCTCTCCCCTACTTACATAGACAAAGCACCTCTTTCTAAACATTGTTGTGTGCTATCATCTGGATGCTTGTGTGAATCCGCCCAAAATGCACATGCTGCCATTCCAACCTGAACGGCACCATGTGGTCGTGTAGGATGTTAGGAGATGAAGGTAGGAGATGAGGACTTTGGAGCAGGTGACTACAAAATGATCCTTGAGAGATGGCCAACCTCCTTTGTGTGATGTTACAGCAAGAAGAAAGTTGTCCACAAGAGTTAGGGGTTTCCCAGACAACAATCTGTCAGCACCTTATCCACAGACTCCCCAGTCCCCAAAACTGTAAGGATAAGATTTTATGGGGTGTGTATAAGCCAGAGAGTTTATAGTGTTCTGTTATAGCAACCCAAATAGACTAAGTTCTGTCTGCATTCTTTCTCTGAACCACCCACTCCATGAGTTAAAAAAAAAAGGAAAAAAAAAAACAAATGAAAGACAAAACCCATATCATCATTCTTTAGGGTCTGGTACCCAAGTGTGGCAACATGAACTTGGCTTTGCATTGGAAATCAAAGCCTCGTGCAGGCATGCAGAGGAATCTGCAGAGTTTTCAGCTGCTTGTGCCTCCGAGTGAGTTTGGAAGAACAGATCAGTTAAAAAAATCGCTAGCCTCTCCGCAAGTACTGCAGGGCGCTCAGTTCCGAATGCAGCACATCTCAGCGAGCAGACGCCGTCTACACATTTGTTTCTTCTCCTCCTCTGTCTCCACATGTTCCCGTCAGCTCACTCGAACAGCTATTATCCATAACTTCAGGAAGCAGTGGGAACTAATGACAAGTCTTATCCCCTCCGTTTAATAACGTGCCCCTAATTCTCATGTTTTCATTATCCCCTGGCACTAAACCATTTCCATTTGCACACCCAAGCAATCCCCCATATCTTTAGTGTTAATGTCAGCTTGATCTGCACTGATCACTTTCATTAACAATATACATTTACAGGGTAATGCGATCCAAAAACAGATGCTTCCCAAATAAACCACTCATGGCATTGACAAAAAGACACAGGCATGAAGGTCAAAGGCCTTTGAAGTTTTCCGTTTACCACAGAGGAAAATAAAGAATGACTCGTTAAATCTGTTATTCACTCAACAAACATACGGGCTATGACTCAGGCTCGGGATAACTGATAGGATGCAAAGATGGTAAGAATATAGGACATAGGTTCGAAAGCAAGTGACTATTTGCTTTCTGGCTAGGGTATGAATTCTATATTTGAAAAAAATGGGGATGTGAGGCTTTATATCCTGATTGAGTCTCGGAGCCTCTGGTCTGTATCATGGAAAGGGTTGGCACTGGTCAACTGGCTTCAGACCAAAGAAGAAAGGCAGACCTTAGCAACAAGGAAGGCTAAGGATAAAGTTGAGCCTACAGTATAATCGGAGTGATTTCAGGAGGAGTTCTTAGGGGCTTGAAAGCTGCTGTAAACAAAATTCATGATGCCCTGGGCTTCTGGGTTTTGTGAGCAATCCTTAGTGTTCATGATTTTACAGAAACATTCTCCTGATTTCTGTTTTTCTGCCATATTGTTTTTCCTGTGAGCTTCTGTGTCCAGATTTTCCTTCAAATAAGGCACTAGTTGCACCAGATCTCACAATGACCTCATCTTTATCTATGACTGCAGGGCTGCAGGGACATGCTGAGGTCTTTCAT
This sequence comes from Tokudaia tokunoshimensis, assembly GCA_036184795.1. Taxonomy (NCBI): domain Eukaryota; kingdom Metazoa; phylum Chordata; class Mammalia; order Rodentia; family Muridae; genus Tokudaia; species Tokudaia tokunoshimensis. The sequence continues at coordinate 145,299,728 of BTHU01000001.1, read as the reverse complement.
AAGCAAACACACATACATAAGCGCACACATGCTCACATGCATACAAACACACCTATCCAAACAAGCAAACACACACATCCAAGCACACACATGCAAACAATCACACAGATAGGTGCGTGCGTGTGCGCGCGCGCGTGTGCACACATACACACACACACACACACACACACACACACACACCATGAGAGCTGAAGAGACCAGTGACTGGGAGGAGGGATGCAAAAGAGTAGTAGGGGTAGAGCAGGGGACAAATATAACCAAGGTGCAATAATACACCTGAAAAAATCATAATGAAACCCACTTTTTTGTGCAACTAAAAGCCAATGAAAAAAATTTTTTAAAGACACGTGCTAAGTTATTAGGAGTTGTGACTTAGAAATATGAATTTTTGAGAGCCAAAATCCAATTGATTGTAGAACTGGGCAAAGAGACACAAAGAAAGTTGATAAAAGGAAGAAATGCAGAATCATAGAGACAAGCAAAGGCTGGGCAGAGTCCCCAGGCACTGGCATGCTGAGCATTGTGGAGAGAGCTGCTAGTGTAGACAATCCGACTGGTATATTTTGAGTGTGTTTCTAAGATGCCTGACAGGGACAATACAGGGTTACATGTCATGCCTGTTAATCCAAACTCCCCTTTTTATCCAAAACCCCACGACTTTCTCATATTCAACCATTCACAGGCTCTCAAATCTCAGATGTGGCTCTAGAACCTAGGATCCCTTCTGGGTTAAAATGTAAAGAATGGCCAGGTGATAGTGGCCTGCCTTGAGAGCACTCAGGAGGCAGAGGCAGGCAGATCTCTGTTAGTTTGAGCAACCCTGATCTACAGAATGAGTTCCAGGCAAGCCAGGAAAACATGTTCCATGTTCTTCCCTTCAGTGTCAGAGCGAAAGGTCTTCTTTTTCTGTTCTCCTTTTAAACACTATCTAGGTTTCATGGACTGAAAAATTTCCTTTCTGAGAATGTCCTACTGTTTTAATCTCATTTGGGTATCATAGGTCTGGGTTTGTTCTAATACTTTCTGGTACTGCCACATCACACCTCTCAATCTGCCCTCCAGCTTGCATCTCCAGTGACTGTTCTGCGTATACTTTGGCTTTGTTCACACCCTCCAAGAGAAGTCAGTGTTGCTCAGAGTGTGGTCTAAAATTGGCAGCATCAGCATCACCCAGGAACTCTTGAGATATATAAATTCCACCCACCCATGCATATCACCCCCAGATCCATAGAATTAGAACTCGTAGAGGTGGGGTTCATAAATTTGTCTTCACAGCCCAAGCAATGGTTCTGACTGCCATTTATCATTTGACCTGGTGCATGGGCTTCCAAGGTCCTATCCTCCTCTCATCACTACAGAAGAACCAGAGTTGCCTCTAAGTCAGGCCATGTTGTTGCCTTGCATAAATCTTACCACAGCTTCCTGCTGCATTTAGAAAGTAAACAAAATTCTCTTCCTCACTTGAAAGATATTCTTCTATTCCATCTTTCCCCCTTGCTCAACACACTCCAGGGATGCTGGCATTTTATTGACAAGAGATATTAATGCAGCTTTGTTTGCCTTGTATCCATAGTACCTGACATATAAAAGAGACATTCACTATTCATGCATAAATCATTTCATTAGTAAAGACATTCATATTTGTCTTATCCAAGGTTTAAGATTTTTGCTGAATTTCAATTTGTTCTTTCTTAGGTTTGTCTATTTAAATTCTAAAGTGTTTCACAGTATCACTCTTTTTATTTTTCTTTATAGCTTCTTCTTCCTCTTCCTCTTCCTCCTCCTCCTCCTCCTCTTCCTCCTCCTTCTCCTCCTCCTCCTTCTTCTTCCTCTCTCTCTCTCTCTCTCTCTCTCTCTCTCTCTCTCTCTCTCTCTCTCTCTCTCTCTCTCTCTCTCCCCCAAAGTTCCATGTTTGGGAAAATTTTAATTAACTATTAGTAAATTCCACAAAATATTTGCAGCACATAGAGTTGTACTACAAACATTGTCCTCCCTAGAAGTTGAAAAACATATAAATACTGTTATTAAAAAGCCTGTAGATGTCTGGGTGGTTAAGAATGTTTCCTGCTACTGCAGAGGACCTGAGTTTGGTTCCCAGCTCTATACAGTATCTCACAGTTTTCTGTAACTTCTCTTTTTTAATTCATGAAGATTATCATTAAAATGAGACTGAAATAAAGAAAGAAATGTCCAAGGATAAAGTTGTGTAAGAATATTACTAGCAGAGGAATACCATGTATGAACACACTGAGCTATGAAGAAGACCAAGAGAAGTCCAGAGTATTTTGGTCCTGGGAAAGAGAAGATGTACTTGATGCTAAGGAGCCAGAATAGAACATGCATATGGTGGTGAACTCTGTATCTGGGGTTCTAGATTTTACCCTGTGAAAAATTAAAAGCAGTCAGAAATTTAACCCTTGTGCCATATTTGAGTTTAGGGATTCCTGCGGTGGTAATGGCAGAATGGGTGATTTAAAGAGACAAGGGAGAAAGCATGAAAACTCTGCTGTAGGTCTTCACATTTGAATCGTTTCTTTTCCCAGCTTCAGGTCAGGGCTGGTCCTTCATCACGCTGCACAAGAAGCTATTCGGCAGTGGATATCTGTTTCCCTTGATTGCTTGTGCATTTCTCTTATGTCAGTTTGGCAGCGGATGTGTAAAGCCACAATCCTTTGACGCCACTGTATACTATATTTACCCAGTGATCTTCCTGGGATCCACTTCTTCATGCCTCCGTGTATGGAGTGCTGATGAGTCACGTGTCTTTTCCTCCTGATTCTCGTGCATCAGCTGCCTCTTCAGGACAGCATCCTGATGGTCCTAAAACCACAACCTTCTGGGCCAGAGGAACCGTGATAAATATGTAACTTTTTTGTTCATGATAAATATATGACTTAAGCTGCAAATATAGAAATCGTCTTTTAGGGGCTAGAGAGATGGGTCAGCATTAAAGAATACATTCTGCTCTTGTAGAGTACCCAAGTTTGGTTCTCAGCAAACACATCTGGTGGCTTACATGTCTATAACTCCAGCTTGTTTTTAAAACCATCTTCTGACCTCTATAGATACTGAAATCATGTGTGTGTGTGTGCACACACATGCGCGCGCGCACACACACACACACACACACACACACACACACACGTGCACACACATACACACAATTAAAGGTAAAATAAAAAACTAAAACTTTAATCCTTTTTTAAATGAATGAATGTCCACAGTTAATAGGTTAGTGTCAGATGTTAGACTAGATGCTTATGATCATAAAATTGTTGCTTAAATGGAATCCTTACAGATTCATGCACACATGGGCTGACTAATACACTGAATTAAGTGAGATTAAATAACTTGCTAAGAGCCTATATTTGGTGCTGGCTGAGGAGTCTTCTGAGTCCCAGTAGTGGGACACAAAGTCTGCTTCTTTTCTGTCTTGCTAGAGGCCTTGAGCACATGCCAGGCTGTAAAAGAGCTCTCATATCCCCCAGTTCCCCCTTAAGGTATTCTCAGTTTTGCACTGCACCACGGTCCATGGGACAGGGATTTGCAACTGTCCAGCCACTGTTTTTCTCACCACACTGACTTGAGGTAGACAATCAGCATCTTGATTAAACAGAATTTGCAATCAGGAGTTTCTGAATATGGAAGAATTTGATAAATTCTAATGAGTCCATAATGTAAGCAAGAGAAAAATCAGAAGGGATGTGAATGAGGAAAACAATATCAAGAGGGGATGCTCCAGTATCAAGTGAGGGAAAGTTGTAAAATGCCATTAAACAGAGTGAAAACCATCACCAGAGCCTCCACTGCAGCCAGGAGGAGTGAAAGAGGAAGCCATGACGGTTGTGATTAATCGGGTCTAGCACAGGAATGTGTCCTTAGCATCTGCACCACTCAGTAAAGGCAGCCTCCCTCATAGTGTCAACTCTCTCAGCATTCTAAAGCCTATCATGCCTCTGGAAGCTTGCTCCCTCTCTGCACAAAGATCTGTACTTTTCTAAGGATAAATTCATTAATAATGACTGCTATTTAGTGAATGCCTTACTAGGTGTGTACAGAGACTATATTTGTTTTATATCATGTGTATCCACAATCATTAGCAATGTTTTTTCTATTTTTACAAGTGAAGAACTTGAAGATAAACAACTTGGTCCCAGTCACACACGCTTAATAGGTGACAAAACTAAGGGTTAAACCTAGGACTGTCTTGAAAAGACTTAGCTACTGAAGCCTTTGGAAATCTATACTTTTACACAAGGCTTCATATACATTTTACTTACTCATACATAAGCCTCTTTGTACAGGCTTCTTCTCAGAAATGCTATCAAGTAAAGACAACTGTGACTTTCTCTTGTATTCAGCAAGCAGACCTGTTGAAAACAGGGACTGCACCCCTTAAAGATGCTATATTCTAACTGGCATTAAATTATTATTATGTTAGGCTAGAGAAATGGTGCCAGTTGAGAGTACTTGCTGTTCTTCTGGGGTGTCTGGGTTTGGTTCTCAGCAGTTTGCAGCCTCCAACAACTCTGGCTCCAGGACATCTCATACTCTCTTCTGGCCTTTGCTGGCACTGACACATATAGGATCTTTGAGGAGAATCTATAACCACCAATTTACTAAACAACCATAATTCCTAATTGCATTTTAAATATTTATCATTATTCCCATAAATAAGTGTAGGTCTCTGCTATAGACAGAGAACATTATAGAAAACTACAACCAATCAAAATTCAAAGAATAAATGATTGTGTAGTGCTTAGCCCCAACTGATACATCTATAACACAACTCTACCCTTAAGGCTCGGAGATTATAGTGAAAGAGGGAGCAGAAAGATAGTAAGATCCAGAGGAACAGGAAGTTATTTTGAGATTGTGTCTCTTGAAATATCACAGAAGCTACACCCATGAGGTCTCATCAACAAGACTGGCTAGGCAAGACCTGAACCATGACAATACCAATAGACACGCTATTGTAGAAAGGAGAAATCTCATATTTCCAACCCAAGATAAAGACCTATAAGGATTGTTGAATGCAGAAGAAATAGTCTTCCCCCAAAAGAACTCCTCAAGTAAGTGGCTATCCAATTCAAGTGGTCAGCTTTGAAATCACGTACACACAAGTAGCATTATGTTGACTGCACTAATTGAGCAGGGTATATATATATGTGTATATATATATGTAGAGAGAGAGAGAGAGAATGTGGAGAGGGTGAGTGCAGATTACATGGGAAGGGTTAGAGGGAAAAGAAGGCTTAATAATATGATTATATTTTAATTTAAACAAATAAAACTATTAATATATTGTTTTATTTATATCAAATTATTACCTGCATTTTTCTGTACATTTGTGCTGCAAAATTTCCAGTGAAAATAGATTATAGATATCAACAATACATTAAAAAATGTCAAGGTTCCTTTTAAAAGCATGTGAACAGATGAATTTGGGTTTCATCATAGCTCACAATTATACCAATCTCTTCTTGGAGAGTATTTAACTTGACCCCTGTGTGTGCTCTGGGATCATTTCTTAGTAGCAGGAATTCTCGTTTTGTGAGATGAATAGGTGTCATTGGGATGGATGGGAGTGATGTCATGGGTTATTGATTCCTGAAAGTATCTGAGATGATTTGCTCTAAACCATGAATTATGTTTCAGTCTTCCATTTTAATATTTTAATCATACTCTTTAGTCCTAAGGTGGTGTAAGTTGCTCTAAAATTCCATAACCTTAATTTGTTACAATGCCCTTGAAGCCCTCACACACAACAGTATTTCCTCTGTTAGGAAGTGGATCAACTAAAACACTTGTGAATTGGCTAAGGGAATGGAATAGAGTTTCCAGAAAGCAGCTTCATATAATTAGGAAAGCTCACTATCAAAGTCAGTGCCAGCAGCCCTGAAATCGAGTCCAGAAGTCAGCGAACTGTGGCTCACAGGCCAAATGTCCCACCACCTGTTTTTGTATCTTGTGAAAGCCAAGGATGCTATTTATATTTTTAAATGGTTGAAGGAATATAGGGTAAGAAGAGTACTGTCTGACAATTATGTGAAATTTGAGGTTGATATCCTGAAAGAAAAATTGTCTGAGCACAGAGCCACACACTCTTGTTTTTGTTTGTCCCTGGCTGCTTCCTGGCTACAACAGATGAACTGTGCTGTGTTTTGGAGTGGCCCAGGAACTCTTCAATGTAACTTCTGTGGAGCATTATAAAGAACTCTGTGTGCTGAATAGGATGCATGACCCTTAGTTCATCAAAGGTTGCAGGTCACAGAACAGTACCTACACCCGACCCCTGATGCTCTCCTTTGAAGTCTGGATGATCAGTCAACTTCTCTAAAAGGCATGCCAGATAGAAACGCATTCAAGTAACACACAGTCCCCTAGGAGACGGATTCACACAGCAAAAATACAAAGAAAGGCCCAACAATCCCAGATCTGGTGGAGATATTAGAGGAGATGAGACACTTAAGTAAAACTAGTTTACATCGCTCATGGGGTGAGATTTTGACACAATCACTCTGCAAGAGAAATATGTTAGGAGTCACCTTCATGTTCACCACTGTGTATGACAGAAGGAATTTTTTAAGGAAGCAGCAATCTGAATATTACACACTCTGAATGATAATGTTGTAAGCATCTTGAGAGACTTCACACACACACACACACACACACACACACACACACACACACACACACCTTTACAAAGAAAAAAACAATGATGCAGTTGTGCCTAAAGGTATAAGTATTTGTCTTGAGAGGACTGTGAAAGATGATGTCAGAGAAGCCAGTTAATTGCATTCTTTGGAATTTCTCAGAACGATCACATCATCATCATCAATTTCTTCAGTGCTTTGCAGCAATGACATAAATCTGAATGAACTTATTTCATGTGAGTATGTCAGTTCTACACTTTTGTTCTTCTATACTGCCTATCTTAGGGTTCTACTGCTGTGAACAGACACCATGACCAAGGCAAGTCTTATGAGGACAACACTTAACTGGGGCTGGCTTACAAGTTTAGAGGTTCAATTTATTATCAACAAGGCAGGAGCGTGACAACATCCAGGTAGGCATGGTGCAGGAGGAGCAGAGAGTTCTACATCTTGTTCCGAAGGCAAACAAGAGAAAACGGACTTCCAGGTAGCTAGGACAAGGGTATTAAAGCCCGTGCCCACAGTGACACACCCACTCCATCAAGGCCACACCTCTTACTAGTGCCACTCCCTGGGTCAAGCATACACAAACCACCACACTGCCCTTCATTTTATATCCCCATAACCACATTTCCAGGCGCAACAACCAAGATAAACCCTTCTGAAGAAAGGAGGAATGATGCCCAGCAAAGCCAGTCAGGATGCCTTCCACATGCGTGGCCCTTTAACTTGCCCCCTCCCCACCCCTAGTGACATAGGTTTTGGCTCTCAACTTAATGGGGGTTTAGAATCACTAAGGATAGTCATTTCTGGATTTCTCCAGACAAGACTGATTCAGGCAGGGAAGCCTCACCCTCACAGTGGGCACCTTCCAGTGGTAGTTAGAGATGGGAAGAGGTGTGTAGAGAAGACCTTCTGTACCTCTTTCCTTCCTTATTCCTGAGTCAGCTGCTTCTGTCCTCAGCTTTCAGGTTCAGAGTGAGAATACTGGGTTATCCTGCTCCATGGACTGAGCTATCTCTCTATCCGTTTAGCATACAGATGGACATTGTTGGGCTACTTAATCGCCACCATGTAAGTCGATCTAATAAATCTTTTACAATATGCATGTAGCCCACTAGCTCTATCCCCCCAAAGAACTTAGCTAAATACAATCTCTCAGCAGTTTATCATTCTTTATTTTCATGTACTCTGGAACCATTGGCCTAACACTCCAGAGTGGTATCATATATGTATATATAATCTGATATATATCATATATATATATATATGTATATATATATATATATATATATACACACACACAGAGAGAGAGAGAGAGAGACAGAGAGACAGAGAGAGAGAGAGAGAGAGAGAGAGAGAGACATTACAACAAATAACTAAAAAGAGGCAAAGTTGGACTAGCAAACATGTCCATGCATGAATCAAGGAGGTGTTACAAATCCCTGGGCTCAGGTCTGAGATATCAACTCAAACTCCAACGAGCAATGCCTGTTTTCTTCTCTCTTAAACCCATACCTTTAGAACTCTGTCTGACACGGAGAGACTGCAATCTTTACCTGCCTTTTCACCAGACATTTAACTGGTCTGTTTTTCCATGGATGTGTCTTTGAGATATAGGACTATCATGCCTACCAATAAATATTAAGGCAAATAAACGCATGCAGTATGTTCATAGGCATTATAAAAGAAAAGGGACATGTTGCTCTCACTGTGATATTGCCAAAAGCCAGGGTAACCATCAGAAGAATTGTTTGGAAAAAAATTGCTAATTGAATTAAATAAGTTTCAGACTTTTCTCTAGGAATTTTATCTGGTAAGCATACTAAAAGGCTTCTCCCAGAAACCAGCTCTTCTGTACATCTGCAAAAGTTCCAGGAAACAAGAGGGCATAAATAAACAGAACCATGTACCTTTGTTCTGGACCAGAGAGTATGGGCTACTTCCAGCCTTGATTATAAAATGCCCAAGAGATCTGCCATAGTCTTTTTGGGATTCAGAAGGTTGCCAAATTGTTGAAGCCACACGTTAGCAAGAGCCTGGATCATTGAGTTTGGTGCATAAAAGGAAATTTGCCCTGGTTGAAAAATCTAGATCAGGGTTGGTGTCCATGATAACAAATCTTTATTCCACTAAGCCACTGAGACTTTGAAATGACCAAGACAAGGTATCTTGGCAAAACCAGATATACTGATCTAGAATTATGACTCAGGAATTCAGGAAAATACTTATTTTTGTCAATCCTCCCATGCTCTTTTCTTTACAAGTTATAAAGAGCAATATCGGGAGCTCTGTTTTGACTGAAATATGTATAACACACTGATTCTCCTATAAATGTGCGATATCAGGGATACCTGAATTCACCTGAGTTCGTGGATCTGAACAAAGGATTTGATATAGGACACTGAATATTCTTCAACTACATTCTCACTACAAAACAACTAAAAGGAACTATTGGGATGGAGTATGGGTTGGGAGCCTTTCTCATTTATACAAAGAAATCTCGACACATCCAAATTTGTGTAAATCCTAACAGACCTGTAAAATGTATGTAGAATAACTAATACTCAGGCTTCTAAGTTTTCCTCTTGCTCAATTTTCCTGAAGAGACATGAATGCTCATAACTGCAGTGCTTGATCTGTAAGTGAGAGAGCACAGGGATCGCCATATCTGGAGAGATTAGGTCTCCTGGAATAAGTCCATCACAATCATGCACAGCTACTTGGAACACACATTTTTGCAGAGCTTTGTTTCATCTCCGACTTTTACCTTCCTCTCCCTCCATTTCTCTCCCCTTCTTTTGGCTCTTTTATTTCTTAGCTCTTGGAATCGGTATTTATTTGTAAGCTTTTGTTCAGTATATAAAAAATGTAAGGCCTAATAAAGGAGAAAGGAAACCAAGATCAAATAAGGTGCTGCTATCAGCTGCCCTTCTAACAGATGACATTTGCAGTCCAGGGTCGTTAACTGTACATAGATATCGAGGTGTTTTCCTAAATAAGTCCTACCGGATGTGCAAGTCTGTGGCTGTTTAATTTATCATGAGATGCTATTGCTGGGCACACCTGTGTGAGTGCATACTTCTGGATACGGCTGTGCATAAATGCAGCTAGCTGGATCCCAGGCTATGTAGACCTGGCTGTAGTCCAAAAAGGAATTTCCCATTGATCTTTCAGTTTAATTATATCTGTGGTGATATCTACTACCTTGTGAATCATCATGTGGACTCGTTAGGCACCTGTTCTCTCTCCACTTGCAAGGAAAATGTTTCAATTAGAATTAAAAAAAATGATTAAAGAGCTTTCCTCTTCCTTGCTTGTTCTGGGTAACTGGGAGGGAATTGACATGAATATGCAGCTAGGCAGGTGGAGAACAGGTCAGAGCACAGATCGGAACTTATTATCTCAGTTCCATTTCTCCCTGCCTCGCTCTCCCCCTTTGAAACCCCTCCACCCATTCACAAATCAAACATTCATTATATGTTTCCCATTCATACCTACATATAGAATTTTGTTTCTCAAATTAAGGCTCTGTGAAACAACACGAGTCAAGTTGCTCTGATACTCCCTTTATCCTGCAAAGCCCGATGTGGTGGTTTACATGTGGCTGAAGACACAACTGCTGAGGACTGGTGTATTGACAAGTAAAGACAGAGGGGAACCCTAGGCGCATTAGTGTGCCAGGATCTGCATTAGGCATCTTTGAATAGCCCAGTTGATCTTTGTACCATTTCAGGCAGGAGAGGTGTTATTAATTTCACATCTCTGCTGAGAAAACTGAGGCCGAGCACTAGTCCACACTTAACTTGGCTCACTTCCCAGGTTTTCCTAACACACCTAAGCCGAAGCATTGATTGCACTATGTCTCTGAAGCTTTGTGGCTTTTTTCCAATGTGCCAAACTAAGTTGTGCAGTAAACAAATGCTATCATGAGGGCAGGAAGTAGTTAAAGGCTTTAAAAAAAATTCTTGCACACTTGCACTTTGTCAAAAGACTTTTCCAGTGTCACACCCAAGTGTGTCTTCAATTCAGAAAGAGGATAGAAACAAACCAGGGGGAAGAATTTCATAGGCTGAGCTGCCCCAGGGAAGTATCAGTGGGCACACACCAACTCCAGATGTAGGAAATAAAAGCTGATGTTCATGTATCAATGAGGTTCCATGGTTGTCTGCCATGCAGTAAATGAGTACAGATGTTGAAAAAGAAATTGCCCATTATCCCATGTCATATTGGCTGTGAGACTTAAAAAGCCAGGAAACAGACAAAAGGCCAGGACATTCCACTGCCTACAAGAAGCTGCTTAGTTCCTCCCAATGCAGATAACGACAATCAATGATAAATGTTCAAATCATGGCAGTTTAGGTCTGGAAGAGCAATGAGCAATTACTATATCTTATAGGCGAGGAACCCAGTAGTGATGCGTATGATTCAAAGACACATCGGTGGCACTTTATAGCTTCATTCCTGTATCCTAAGCTTTAGAACAAACCTGGCAAAGGCTAGTGGTTGGATCAGAGATGGCAGACAGAGAAAGACCAAATCTGTTTCAGGCTGAACTATGGACTGAGTAAGGCTATTGGAATTCTTCTCTAATTTAACCTTAAGATTCTCTCTCTCTCTCTCTCTCTCTCTCTCTCTCTCTCTCTCTCTCTCTCTCTCACACACACACACACACACACACACACAATCCACTATGGCTACTGTCTAGACAGGCGCCTCACACAAAGGAAAGTCTCAGAGTCTGTGTGACAAGACCCCACTAAGAGAAGAAATCAAAATAAGGAAATTAATTTTTCATGTGTCCCAGACAGGTTAGGTGTACAGACTAGAGACCAATAGGAAGCCCAGAGTGGAGGGGAGCTGGGGGATAGAGGGGAGGGGATATATAACATAGGGCTTGGCTGTATGGGTGCCCATGCGCATTATTTCCTAGGCATTGAATCAGTGACTAGAGGTCATCAGGTTTAAAGGGAATACCATGATTAGCATTGACCATTAGGTTTCATTGCAGTTAGTAGCTTTGGGGTGTGTTATGTTTGAGGTCAGTGAAATGAAGCACATCTGGGAATACCTCAGTGTTCATGGGAAAGTTTTAACTAGACGAAGGATCTGATTAAATTTGAACTAACTCATGTCAGTATCAGAAAGTTTCTTAAAATAATAGTAACCCACAGTTCTGCTTCCTGGGATCTGCTTAGTAATGTGGTGGGCCCAGTTACATGCTGTGTCTGGGAGATGTCAGTGTGAAAACTATGCATTGCCACTGCTCCTGTTCTCCACCAGAGCACCGGACTTGCTCTCTGCATCATGATTTTGTTCATCAATTGACTATCCCTCGACTTTAGTTAACATGATCTCTTCATCCCAGAAGCAATAGACTTCCCGTAGCATGTGTCCACCTAGTAAGAAGTGTTTCTGTACCCTTGTCTCTGTGCTACCTTGCTAGAGGCTTTACCTTAGTGCTGAGTCTCCATACCGGGTACCTAGATGGGTCTAAAGAGTATCCACGTTAGAAATGAGCTTGTTACACATTCAAGACTGCCACATCCCCTATCTCTTCATTAAATTCTGGGAACTAAGCTGTTTGTGTACTAGCTTGGAAAGGGATATCAGCTAGAGAGCCTGCCCAATTTCATCTCCAGATAATCGCATTCTGTTGATCCTCCAGTGCCATTCATTTTAAGATGTTGCACAAATTTAACAACAAACTTTTTGAGGCAGAGGGAAGAGGCGCTACATGAACAACTGGACAGAAGGTCATCTACTAATTGCAGTGCTATTAACATTTGAAGACACGATTCAGAATGGAGAAAATGTGTACTTGCTAGTGGATACAGATGTTTAGACCCCAGCATCTCTCACTTGTTTGCCCAAAGGAAACGGTTTGTTTCTTTCACCAACCTTGACTCAGAAACTATAAAACTGATACTTTACCTTGTGTTTTAAGTGAGTCTCCCATACTCTTATTCTGACAAGAAAAGTGTAATTTACAAAGAAAGCTTTGCATTCCCATCTTAATCGATCTCCTCATGCTTAGATACACATGCAATTGTTTCCTTCTTTATTTTTTTTATTTTTATTTTTTTGAGGCAAAGAGCTAGAAGTTCATGAATTGGGATGGTAAAAAGCAGGCTATCAACATACAGAATAACATTGCATCACAGAGAGCTTGTCACTAAAAGCTCCCTGTAGCCCTCATTAACACCACCATTCTGTGTCACAACTGTGACTTGTTGCCAAGAAACAGGGCCACTAGCTTCAAAATAGCTTATGGCACTGGATTCTAGGACACAGCTATAAGGGTAAGGGGTCGCATGGCACTCATGCCCATCTGTTTTTTTTTTGTTTTGTTTTTTGTTTTTTTTTTAATCTTGGATCAAATATCAGCTTTTCAAGGAAGCCGTTGGTGACCTCACCACACTATCTGTGATGGTGTGAATAGGTATGGCTTTCATAGATGCATGTGTTTGAATTCTTGGCCCATAGGGAGTGGCACTATTAGGAGGTGTGGCCTTGTTGGAGCAGGTGTGGCCTTGTTGGAAGAAATGTGCCACAGTGGGGGCGGACTTTGAAGTCTCCTGTGCTCAAGGTATGCCCAGTGAGGCACACAGTCTTCTTCAGTTCCCTGAGGATCAAGATGTAGAGCTCTCAGCTCCTTCTCCAGCACCATGTCTGCTTTGAGGACACCATGTTTCCTGCCATAATGACAATGAATTAAACTTCTGAAACTGTAAACCAACCTCAATTAAATGTTTCCCTTTATAAGAGTTGCTGTGGTCATGATGTCTCTTCACAGCAATAAAACCCCAACTAAGACACTATCTGAAATTGTGTTTCCTATGGTCTGTCTATCTTCAATACCTTCTAGTCCATCATGCCTGCTTCTACTTTTGTCTGTTATCTGTTTATTTTCTGTCTGCTGTGGAATCTAAGCCATGCATATATGGTGGGGAGGTTCTCTCTCCTTTTTCTATACCATGTCTAGGTCTTTTAAAGTACCTAGCATTAAGTAAGTATTCAACATGTTCCTTCTGAATGAATGAGTGAATGATGTGTTCTTAATGGCTCCTGTTTCTCTGAGTCACTGTCAATCCAATGTCTGTGTAGTTGTTTGGTTGAGCCTACTTCATAGCCTGAAGCTTCAGGGAAGGCTGGAAACACATTATTGTTTTCTATACTAACACTCATTTTGCTTCATATATTACTTGGAAGAATAATTTCTTTCGCATCCTGTCTCAAATCTTGATTACCTCCATCCTTAATATTGTTTTCACAGAGCTGTTGCTGAAGAACAAACTTAATTATGACACACCTCATTACATTATTTTTAAATCCAAAACCATTAGCCTACTTTAACCCTCACCTGTATGCTAAATGCCAAGTTACTTTCATAGTATAAAAGACTCTGTGTTTGGGTATTGCTTGCCCATCCCCTTCTGTCTGGAATATTCCTCCTATACCTGCCTTTTGAGTATCTACTCTCTGTGTAACACCTTCCAAGTATACTAACCCCCATATTTTACCCTTGTCCAATATTTGACCCCACTGTCTCCTCCACAGCACAGAGAAACTCTCAGCATAGGCTGTTATTTTATAAACCACTAGTCAGCTTTGGTAATTAGTTCCACTTTGTACCTCCCCCACCTTCATCTTTCTCCGGCATTCACTAATAACCTTCTGTATACCCTGTGCTGGTATTTTGGTGACACATAAGACACTTATCATTCCTGCTTGAACAGAGATTAGAGTGGAACAATTAGGGAAGACAAAGTCCCCTGAAAGTACCCAACATTCAATGGAAACAGTTGAATCGCTTAAAAACTGATGTAGAGGTTTGGAATGGGGGTGGGTGGGAGACCAGGGAGGAGAAAAATGAGAAAAGGTCTTAAGGAGGTGGTAGATATGCCAGGGCTGAATCTCTGAGTTGGGAAGAAGTTCTCCATACCCAAGAAGCCAAACAAGGACAAATTAGTGATGGAAAGGGAGTGTGGTGGAAGGTGAAGCAGAAAGAGGACTATGGAAGCCATTTAAAGAACTTCTCATATTATCCTAAAAATGAAAGGAAGCCATAAAGGGATTTTTAAGAAATGCCCAGGCCATGAAGTGCATGCCAAATGCACCATTCTTGGCACATTCTTAAGGATGGTCAGTAAAGATAACCAGAGACACTGAAGCTCTCTGGAACCTACATTACAAGTGATTGATAGAGATGGAGCTGTGGTCCTGAGATACAGATAGAAGATAAAGTTAGGGGATTAGAAAGATGCTGTTCTGTTCAATGACTGGTATATGTATGCCCTAAAAAGACTCAATCATCTATAATGAAAACCATTGTCTATTGCCTGTTAGTCTTTTACTAAAAGTGTGAACTATGGACTAATATCACTTTTCCTGGCTCCTGAGAAATGTGGATGACTTAATGAGAGCCTGACTCTAGACAAGTTTCTCAAAGGATTCATGGGCCCACTCAAGGTTGAAAAGCATAGTCTCAGAGGACTCCATCTCCTGGTATCACACTGTGAAAGTTGACAATGAATATACACATGCATAGGTGTGTGTATATGTAACACACTCATACAAACAGACTAATAGGGAAAGCTACAGCTTTCTAAATTACTGTTAGAAGATAATTTGAAAAAGAGTAAATTTTTCTGTTTTGTAGAAGTGCTATTCTTAAGATCTATAGGAGAAATATTTGTTAATTTTTCCAGACAATCATGACTCAAGTCAGACTGAAAGAACAAGAATAATATATTGAAGTTTGTCAGTAGTAATGATCAGTGGTATTTTCTAAATCTGTCTGCTGATTTGTGACCCTATAAATGTCCCCAGTTAACCAATACAAGCGGGTGGACACAGTGTAATGGTACTCTTTGATTCCTCTTGTCTCCCTCTGTTTAGGACTGTTTAGGAAAAAACAGGAAAGGGAGAGAAACAAAGGCCATGTGTGGGTTTTTAATAGCAGCACAGTCTGCTTACTGGCCTTTCCTGCCCTTCACATGACTTGAAAATGAGTTAGCTATCAAGTTAATTGAATGCTATCTGGGAAACATGCACATGGTGTGTGTGTGTATGTGTGATGTGTATGTGTGTGGCATGTATGTGTATGGTATGTTTTTGGTACATGTGTGTCTATGATATATGTGTAAGTATATGATACATGTGTGTGGTATGTATTGTATGTGTGCGTATGTAAGGTGTGTGTGGTATATGTGTATGTGTGTGGTATGTGTTCATATGGTGTGTGTGTGTGTGTGTGGCATGTGTGTGTGGTATGTGTTTGTATGGTGTGTGTGTGGTGTATATGTGTGTGTATGGTGGGTGGTTATGTGGTGTGTGTGTGTGTGTGTGTGTGTGTGTGTGTGTGGCATGTGGGTGTTGGTGTATGTGTGGGGTGTATTTCAGAGGCTCACACTTCAGGAGCTCTTGCGTTCTGGGGAGCTGTTGAAAATGCCCTCCCTCTGCTTTCTGGGTCCTCACTGGCCACCCTGGATCTCTGCCCACCCTAACTTGCTGAGATATGTCTGTCATTTTTGACTGGGTGTGATTCTATCAGCCCAGTGACTTGTCAGGTCCCAAAGAAATTAAAAAAGGAAAAGTCCAGATGGTGACATTTGTGGTGAAAAAAGAAAAGCGTCTTTTTCAGTCAAGCTGCCTTCCAATTATTTAAATTTATACAGATTTTATTTATTTATTTGCCATTTTCTCTTCTAAAAGGAGAAAGTTCTGGGCCTGCAAACAGGTTGCCTCCCTGGTCCTAGGCTGCTTATGGCTGGGATGTGGTGTACTGTAGAGCTGAAGGAAGGTACTGTAACTCTCAGGAAGCAAGCTCTGGGCTCCGGAGAATGACTGTGTCCTAGTGTCCTCTGATCTAGGAGTACTTCTCAGCTCTCCTTCAAAAGATTTAATGTTTTTAATACTACAAAATCCAATGGCATTCTTTGAGGGGTGAGTACATATTTCCTCCCTCTTTATTGAGCCTGGGACATGCAAGGCCCTATAACGGCTGTGATTAATGCCAGCTATCAGTGAAAGTGCATGTGTTTCAAGCACTGCTTTAAATGCGTTATATGCATTGCTTCCTGTAATGTCCATAACGACTAGGTAACATATGCATGCATGATTATTTTCATTTGTTTCAGATAATAAAACGAGAAAATGAGTTTGGGGAGGTTATTATGTAAATAGCTCAAGGTCACAGGTGAGTAGGTGGTAGGTCCATGGTAGGAATCAGGCCACCTGATTTCATTGAAACCATCAAAAATTCACAGTATAGCAAATACCACAGTACACTCCCAAGAACTAATGAAGAAAAGCTGGGAAGCTCAGTGAGGAGAGCTGTGGAAGTCAAGTAAGATGTGGTGGGTGAGGGAGGGTGACAGGAACGAAGGCCTGGAGGAGTGTGGAGACCATGCAAATCAAAAGAGACAATAAAGGCAGCTGATTTGAAATAAAGTTATGGGGTGTGATTATAGCAGTGTTTGGGAAGCACTTGTGCTTTGAGCACAGGGCACAAGTAAAATTCAAGTTTAGAGGAGGCAGGAGGCAATGCCTGTTGTGAAGGGCATCTGTCTGCTGGACTATTGAGTTTATTCTTACCTTACACTTTGGGAACATTTTAAAGTAGAAAGGTGATATAATTCTGTGTACGTTTATTAAAATTCCTCTTTAGCTGAGTAGGGCATAAGCTTTACCTTTCTGTTTATATCTTTCTGCCTTCCTGTTTCCAGCTGCCTGTTCCTCATGTTGCCACATGTGGTGGCAAATTGACAGGAACTGGATCTTTGGGTGAAACTGATGGCCAGCACTCCATCCTTTGCAGACAGGGTCAGACTTTAGCTTTGGTCCCATCCTGAATAATGAAATGTGCTCTGGGGAAAGTAAACAGCTTGGGCAAGCTCAGGCAAGTTACAGATATTCTGTGTCAGCCAATGTGGAAGTGGGTAAGGAAACCCACCCCCACCCCCACCTCTTTCTTCCTTTGGACAACATTGCCCATTTCCAACTAGCTCAGCCCAGCTCCTACACTCATTCTATCTTCTGTGAACCTGGATTGAATGTTGGCATCTTATTCTTTCCTTCTACACAAGTTTTTTTGCCTATCTAACTTTAATTTTTTTAAACAAACCATTATTAATGTTGTGTATATATGTGTGCCTGTACATGCATGTGAGTCCAGTGCCCATAGAGGCCAGAAGAGGGCCTCAGATGTTATGCAACTGGAGTTTCAGTTGGCTGTTAGCTGCCCTTTGCAGGTCTTAGTAACCAAATTGGAACCCCTGGATGAGAGAGAGCATTACATGCTCTTAACCAATAAGCCATCTCTCCAGCCCTTCCTTTAAAAAAAAACACTATTGCATAACCCCTGCCCTCCTAATTCAGCCCTGATTCAAACCTACTCTGAAAGTTCTGTCTTTCCATACCTCCCAGTGAAGCAGACTCTTATCCACTGAGGGGGAAACACAACAGGTGGCTTTAAGGCAAAGCTTTCCATTAATCCAGCTGTGAGTCTTATGTTGACAATGAAGACTTTTCAGACTGGGTATAAGACAGATGTGTTTATCTTACTTTAGTGATGAGGATTTACCACTGTGGCTAATGGAAATTGTTTCCCACAGCATTCCCCACACTACCTCCCCACCCCTCACAAACACACATACTGCCACCACCAAAGTAGGTTGCTCTTGGTTGATATTCAGGGAAATACTGGACAGGAAAAAAAAAATCCAGATTTTTGTAAATGTTAAAATGACAATCCGCTATCCTGACAAAAATGTAAGATCGTCTGTCCTGAAGCAAGTTACTGCCTCAGCTTTGAATACTATACTTACTGATATTTCCTCAATTCTTAAATTGTAACAAATTCTTGAACTTTTTTTTTTGTCAAATGAAACCTTCTTATAGGGCATGATCATACGAACTCATCTTAAGTGAGAGAAGGAACCTACTAAGGTTTAAGATTATGCTACCTGAGAATCCCTGGAGCAAACCAATTCCCAAGTGGATAAGGTGTCAGGAAGACATGAATATGTATTAGTATTCATTCTTTGAGAGTTCAGAGAATTCATTCTGGGCAATGATCTCTCTAACAAGCAAGGTCACTAGGAGTCAAGGTGTGTTCTCCGGTCCCCAGACCCTTCCATCTTCAGAACTATGTGACTTAAGATGACAGATACCTTAACTGTCTCACTGAAACTTCAAAGTAGGTGTAAAACAGGCTTTAAAAATCCTCCTCATATATGTTCTTCTAAATAAGCTGCTTTGTCTGACCTCAGTGGGTGAGGATGCACCTAGCCTCACAGAGACTTGATTTCTGAGGGTGGAGGGGATAGCCGGGGACTCCAACCTACTCAAAGGAGAAGGGGGGAGATGGGGCAAGGATTGTGGGAGGGGGGTGACTGGGAGGGGGAAGTGAGTGAATAAGTAAAAAAATAATAATAAATAATTTTTAAAAAATGGACAAAATTTCCTCCTCATTAAAGACATAAAAGAATTATGTTTCAGAGGCTAAGTTATAATAATGATTGGACGATAGAGCTTCCCATGTCACATTAAGTCAGCAGGTCATATAGACATCTTGATATGTACCCTGTGAGACCTTGGCCTTGTGTCTGGTACTAATTCAAAGGGAGAAAGTCTGTGTACCTCTTTGACAAGAGAGAAGGGGATTGCTACAACTTCCAGCTTAACCCATATATTAGCCCCTGCACCCAAAATGATGATAGTAGATTTCCCACGGAGCACATAGGAGTCTTGTGGAAGAAACAAAACAGGCCCCATAAGAATGAATGAGTCATCTGAATAAGATAAGAGCCCCATGAGAGATGGTCCTCTGCAAATGTGCCTAAAACAGCAACGTGGGGGAAGGACTAAATGGAGCTAGGAAATACAAATTGTGTTCTTATTAGGTTTTGTGATCCTATTAAAAGAAAGGGAGACTTTTAGTCTCTTCTCAGGGCTAAGAGCTTAGTATGTCTTACCTGATGAGCAGCCCTATTCGGCTCTCACTGCCTTCCTTCTCCTCTCAGCTTTAATCTGGTGACTCATCACTTGGGACCAGAGTGAAGGGGAGAAAGGGAGAAAGGAAAGGACCGTGCCTCCTCTGTCTTTTCACTCCTCAAAAGCCCCAGCGCAGGAAACGAAAATAATTACAATCTGTATGGAATTTTCAATGCTTGAATTGAGGTACAAAAGCAGACAGTTCTGTGAGTGTGAGCCACCTGGTTTTATTACCATCGACTGAGAATGCACTAAGAAGCCACATTTAAAAAAAGGCCACTATGCACGTCTTTAATCCCAGCACTAGGGAGGCAGAGGCAGAGGCAGGTGGATTTCTGAGTTCCAGGCCAGCCTGATCTGGAGAGTGAGTTCCAGGCTAGCCAAGACTATTCAAAGAAACCCTGTCTCAAGAAAAACAAAAAAACCCAAAACAAACAAACAAACAAAAAAAGGCTACTACTAAATGTAGACCATTGACTTTGCATAAAGGAAAAGTCAAAAGACCCTAACCTTTATTGCCAGCACAGGGAACATACATACATACATACATACATACATACATACATACATACATCGTCATTAGAAGTCTATAGATTTCAGGAAGTTTTTTTTTAAGATGTAAAAAAATGTGGTTTGTATTTAAGTTTACTGCAAACAGGATTGTGTCAAAATTGAGAGGAGAAAATTGATGTGATGGGTTTTTAAAAGAGACTCAAAGTAAGGGGAATTTTAAGGGAAGAACTGAGTTTTGGAAATGGGACATGACATTGTCTTCTATGATTTGAACTGAATAGCTAAGAATAGATGATAAAATAATGTGAATTTGGAATTTGATGAAAAAATATGAGGGAATTATAAGGCCAAGAAAGTTTTCCCCTCTGATCATATTGAAAGAACAATTAAGTACTGGGTCTGACACTATAGTTCTTAGAAGCATCATCAGATGGCTGTAAGATAAGTACTCCTGACTTATCTTTCTTTTATATATATTTACATTCCACTTTGCCCCCTCCTCAGTCCCCTCTCCCATAGTTCCTCATCCCAATCCTCCTCTACCTCACCTCTTAGAGGGTGCCTCCACCCCCCACCTCCCCCTTTCCTGGGGCCTCAACTCTCTCAAGGATTAAATGCAGCTTCTCCCACTAAGTACTAGCCAGGCAGACCTCTGCAATATTTGTGCCAGGGGCCTCTGACTGGCCAGTGTATGCTCCTGATTGGTGGCTTAGTCTCTGGGAGCTCCCTGGGGTCTGGGTAAGATGAAACTGCTGGTTTTCCTATGGGGTTGCTCTCCCCTTCAGTTCTTCAATCCTTCCCCTAATTCAACCATAGGGGTGAAAATATTTGCTTATTAGCCAAAAAGTACAGCATACCTAAGATACAACCCACAGACCATAAGTAGTGTAACAATTAGAAAGGCCTAAGTAAGGATGTTTCAATACCGCAAGGAAATAATCAAGGGATCTGGGTGGGAGAGAGGAGAAGGAGGTGAAATAAGATCAGGTACTGGTGGCAAGGGGGTGGGTGGGTGGGGGAGACAGAAGAGAAACCCAGAAGGCCAAGAGAATAAATGGAGATAAGCAGCCTCAGGGGGTGGGAGGTGGGGGACCCTTTAGAAAGTAACATCGATCTGGGGTGTGAGAGACTCTAAGGATTCAATGGGGGTGACCTTAGCCAAAATGCCCAATATTGGAGAGAGAGAATTCTAAGAGTCTACCTACAGTAGATAGACAGAGCCTCAAGCAGAGGGACATGGTTACTAACCCACAGTCAAAATCTCTGACCCAGAAGTGTTCCTGTCTAAAACAACTGCAGGGACCAAAATGGAGAAGAGACAGAAGGAAAGGTAGTCCAATGACTGGCCCAACTTGGGATCTATTTCATGGAAGGGCACCAAGGCCTGATGTTATTACTAATGCTATGACGTGCTTACAGATGAGAGCTTGGAATGGCTGTCCTGAGAGGCTTTACCAATAGCCGGCTTAGTTTTCTAACCCCATATGTTCCAAGCCTTCAAGCCCCATCTTTCTCTCTCTCCTTCCTTTAATCACATCTTTAAAATATAATTAGTAAAGATATAAGAGCAGTTATTAATCAAATAATGTCCAGAGAAACACATCAGGAAAAAAATGAGATTTGTAGTAAAGTACTCATACGCTGAGTGCTTTGACATAGACCATCATAACTGAGAAAAAGAGGTGTCCTGGGAGAGAGCTAAGGCTGTTAAAACCTGTAAAAAGAAAAGTGCTCTTGCATATACCAAGGTTAAGAGAAGTTGTCCCAAGTTTTATTGAGACAATGGTATCATAAACTTGACAGTATCTAGAATTGCTTAGGCAACAAGGCACTGAACAAGCCTGTGAGGAATTATCTAGAGTAGGTTAACTGAAGGGGGGACACTCACAGTAGTTATAGGCAACATCATTTCTCTGGCTGGGGTCGTGGACTAAATGAAGAAGAGAAATCAGACTGAGTGTGAGCATCTACTGCTCTCTGCCTCTTGAATAGCTATGGAATGTGACAAGCTGCCTTATATTCCTGCCACATTGACTGTTATACCATGGTACACTGTACCCTAAAACTGTGAGCCAAAATAAATCCTTCTTTCCTGAAGTTACTAATGCTTGGAATTTTGCAGTAGCAACAAAACTAATACACATAGATGAAATACTGTCTTCTATGTAATATAGTTTCTCAAGAGACATCCTTATAGGAAGCCAGAAGGGGGAGACCCGTCAACCAAAGCATCTATACTATCATATATATGGTCATGATGCTAAGTGAACCACTTTTGCTAAGGAACATGACTTTTCAGTCTCAACTAAGTGATGCACTTCAATCTATTGTTTTATGGTTGCTTCTTACACATACAGCAGCAAAATGGCCAAATGTGTGGGAAGCAGGCCAATCATTCATTACTAGTACTGTTTCCCTTCATTCTTCCATGTTTGGTACATTTTCTTTTGAACTAATTGGACAGGTCGTTCAGAGTAGCCAGTGTTTGGTGCTTTAGAAATTATAACCAAGGCTGTTTACTTCATAAAATACAGATAATTACTTTTCATAACTTCAAAGGCAAGAAGTGCATGAGCAAGGCACTGGTCCTTTCTATTGTCCATTGAGAAGATGCTTTTTGTTTCCAAGATGATGTCTCAGTGCCACATCATCCCTAGGGGTAGGACTCTGTCTTCACATTAGTATAGGTGCAAAAACAAGGCACTTGACTACTGTATGGAGACTCCATTTTTAAAAAAAAAATAAAGATTTTAATCTCATTCTCAACGGAAGGAAGTTTTGTGACTAAGATATCACTGGGATCTTAGTCTAGACTCCCCCAGTCCTTGTGATCTCTGGCAAATGAACAGTGGAGAGTAGTGTTGATGATAGGCAGTATTGACTATTTATTACAAGGCTGAGTAGAATACATACCTATGAAATGAGAGCAGACTACAGCCATCAACCACTGTCCTGATCTATGGTGTGAGAAAGCGTTATATGATTTTCTATGGACTCACTATGCAATGGCTCATACTGATTGTTAACATGACAGGGTCTAGAATCACCTTAGAGATGAATCTTGCCCATATCTGTGAAGAATTATCATCATTAGGTTTTCTGAAATGGGAAGACCCACACGAAATTTTAGGCGGCACCATTGAAGAGACCCAGGTCTTAGACTGAATAAAAGAGGAAAGCAAGATTAACTCCAGCATTCATAACTATCTGCCTACTGACTGCAGAATACTATGTGACCAGCAGTCTCATGGTCCTGATACTATGTTCTCCCAACCTTGATATACTTTCCCCTAGACTATGAGTCAGAATAGACCCTTCCTTCCTGGAGTGTCTTTGGGTAAGTGTTTCATTGCCGTGATGAAAAAGTTTCACTAACTATGAAACAAGCAGATTTCAGTGAGAACCTTTGTGATGAACCTGTTCTGACTGATGCTTACCAGAAGAGACAGTGGGATGTCTTTGCTCCTTATTGGAAAGCCTCCTACTACATAGCAATCTTACAAAGTTTAGCATTCCTGTCATGAGGTGTACTACTTACCCATTAATGATCTCTTAGGCAGTTCAGGGGCAAAGATGTGACTCTGATTCTATCTTTCTCAGTGATAACATTGAGAAATGTTCCACTATTCCAGACCTTTATTTTTTTTAGGCTGTTGATTTTGCGAGAGGAGTCTAGCTTTAGGGTCTTCCAAGCATGATAATGTCTACCTAGCTACCTACCATAATTATCATTCCAAGGGTAGACTTGTTAATATCTCCTTAGTGGTTTTAAGTTATTTATTTATTTACTAACTTACTTACTTATTTACTTACTTACTTACTTATTGATGTTTTGACTTGAAAGTTTGGGAAACTCCATCACTAAGTTAAATATCTAGTTAGTCCTGGCTTTAGGTTTCACAACTTAAATTTTGGAGAAATACTTAAAATCCACACATTCTTACTTTACTCATAAAGGGCTCTATTAGGGTTTCATAGTTTACATACTAAGCTCAAAGCTCATTTATACTAATTCTACCTTTTTTGGAATTCTTGTTATATGGAAAACACCTGGCTAGTTATTATGGAGCAGATGACCAAATAACTGTGATCTATCATCTTTATGAGCCCATGATGTCTAGATGAGAAGCATAAATCCAACTTGCACAGGGCAGATAGTAAGGGCTGTGTGGGGTTTGGGGTTCTGTCTTGGAGATTCAAGTACATCCTTTGAATTAATTTTCTCAGATTTGTTTTCCTGAAGGAGGAGACTATGTTCATATTTAAATATGTTCATATTTTAAAAACATGTATGTTGAAAATGTTAATCTCTCTGTAGAACCAATATACTTTTTAAAGTATACTAACTGTAACTTTCAGATCAATATTAGGTCCCAGACTAATTTTAGGCACAGAAAATTCACATATACTGTCATTGCACACACGCATGCATGCACACACACACACACACACACACAAACACACACACACACACAATTCCCCTTCTACAAAAATCCCCCATCGAAGTGGTAGGTTTGCTTCAACTGTCAATTTAGAAGAACATACCATAATCACCCAAAACCACACCTCAGCTTTTACTTCTTATACCTTCTAAGACCTGAAATTTTTGAAAAGAGAGAAGTTTCTTAGGCTTTCTTTTGTTTTTGTTTTTGTTTCATTTGGGTAGATAAAAGTAACTATTTAGTCTGGGCAGTTCACAGATCATGATTTCAATGATACTTTACTATGTCTAATTTAAAAATCTGCTTCATACTCAGCCAGGTACACCCTGCTAGACAAGTCTCTGAAATGTAGACCCTCTATGCAAATTGCATTTCTTTGAGCTCCCAGGAAAAACCATTCTAATTTCTTGACTGATGTGCTACACTCCACATTCAGTGAACTGTGACAAGCCCAGACATGTTGATTTAAATGGATTTTGTTGAAATGTAACACTAGATCTCTAACACCTGTTTGCATTTTCATATGGACTCAATAGAAAGGAAGTGCCATTAGCATGCAGAACATGCAGAATAAGGTCCCATTTTTCTGTTTCTGATTGAGGGGGGAGACGCAAATTCTCTTTAACTTCTTTGTAATTTGTTCATTCAGGTAATCTTTCATTCATCCATCAGGCTGTGAGCACCTGCTCAGTACCAGACCCTGTGGATAGTCACTAGTATGCAAACTGACTACTCCAGGGGTAGGGGACAAATCGCATTAGCAAAAAAAAATTTGCTTCTCCTGAAATTGATGCTGATCCTGTCCATGACAGGAGGCCAGGTGTGCTTTTGCCAAGTGATTTACTTTGTTCTGGTCATGTAATAAATGTCACATTAAGGGAGTGGATTCGGGAGTCCTATATTCAAAGGACATATCTGTCAATGTTAATGATTAATCACTGGTAAAGTGATTCCATTTCTTATCTATAAGATGGGGACAACAATTATATGTAGTCAAAGGAGTTTAAAGGAAACTAATGTCTGGCAGATAACAAGTATTCAATACACATATATTGACTTTTATTCTGGTTTTTCGGCATTGAAACAGAATATTTGTGTATCTGACACATTTCTCTGTCTCTCTGCGTGTGTGTGTGTGTGTGTGTGTGTGTGTGTGTGTGTGTTATATCTTTGTATGCTGTATTTTGCTTATTCTGTGGAGCTGATAAAAATGAGGCATTTCATCCACTCCCCTTAACCCCTGCATCTTGTTTCTAGTATTTCTAGACAAATTCTAGGAAGAATCTTGATTCGAAATGAAAGGGGACTGAACAGAGACAAGAGAAATTTCCAGAAGACTATCAGGATAGCCAGGTCAGAATCACAGCATGCCATGCATATGTATTCAACGCAGCCTGGAAATTCCTACTGTAAGAATGAAGCCCAGACCTCCAGTTCATTCTAATGTCAAAGAACTGGTTTACTTGCTCCCAACACAGTCAAGTCTGTTATGCTCTTTTTCTCTGTATTCTATTTCCTGTGGTGGTTAATCCTCATCACCAGGTTTACTAGATTTAGAATGCCTTGAGGATTCATGACACATACATCTGGGTGTGTCTGAGAAGGTGCTTCTAGAATTAGAGAAGACTCACCCTGAATGGTTTTTGTTTTTGTTTTTTGGGGGGTTTGTTTTTGTTTTTGTTTTTTGTTTTTTGTTTTTTGAGACTCCTGTATCCTACCCAAAATTTTTCCATATTGTGGAAATTCATATTGCTCCCAGAGACTCCATTTTACAAGCAGCTTTTGACACCTTCTTGAAGATTGAGACTGACTCTGTACGTGATTGGACACTGGAACAGCACCATCTGCCAGGCACCTCTACACAGCACAGACTGATTAACGATTGTTCTTGCGAATAAACAAAGTGACATCTTAAGCTTTATTAGAGTAAAGTGAGTGTAGGAATGCTAAGGGACAGATAACTCCATTTTTCTTTGTAGTTAAGCAATGTGAGACTTTGATCATATCCTTAACTAGAGGTCAACTTGGGTTTTAGTGTTAGATTTTGTCGTTGTTCTGATTTGCTCTTTCTCAATAATCTTGTCAATTACACATTGCAAATTATTTCTACTGTTCCAAGAATTGATTGACCATAAAATGTTTCATGGTATGTTAACTGACTGACAATAACCCTATAACATCTACCTGTCCCATTATCATAGAAATATATAGCTGCATTTTCCCACTTTTTATTTTTATTTTTTTATTTTTATTGAAAAAGGAAGTAAAAGGAAGTAAAGGAAGTAAAAACATTTTATGATAAAATTGAAGATTTACGTGGAAAATATTTCTGATAAAATAGAAGAAATATATAGAAAAACACATTAAAATTGACAATTTTCATGGAAAATTAAAGAGTAAAGTGGCAGACATAAAAAACATTGCTAAATTAATTGAAAAATGAAATAGAAACATTTTATGATAGAATTGAAGATTTACATGGAAAATATTTCTGATAAAATTGTAGAAAAATGTAGAAAAACATGTTAAAATTGAAGATAATCATGGAAAAGTTTATATAGATCTAATAATGGTAGGCATAAAAATATTCCTAAGTTGATTGAAAGTGGAATTATAAACATTTTCTGATAAACTTGAAGATTTACATGGAAAATATTTCTGATAAAATTGAAGAAATATATAGAAAAACATGTTAAAATTGAAGATTATCATGGCAATTATACAGATAAAATGATAGGCATAAAATAATTCTAAATTGAACATGGAATTATAAACATTTTCAGGTAAAATTGAAGATTTACATGGAAAATATTTGATAAAATTCAAGAAATATATCGACAAACACATTAAAATTGACTATTTCATGGAAAACTATACAGATAAAATGGTAGATATAGTAAATCTTTCTAAATAAATTGAAGATGTAATTAAAAACATTTTGTGATAAAATCAGAGATTTGCATTGAAAACATTTCTGATAAAATAGAAGAAATATACAGAATAACATTAAAATTGAAGATTATCATGAAAAATAATGCAGATAAAATGGTAGACATAAAAAACCTTGCTTAATTGATTGAAAGAGGAATTACAAACATTTTCTGATAAAATTGAAGATCTACGTGAAAAATATTTGTTAGTCTATGTCTTTTTATTGGGGAATTGTGTCCATTGATGTTGAGATATTAAGGAATAGTGATCATTGCTTCCTGTTATGTTTGATGTTATTTTTATGTTTGTGTGGGTATCTTATTTTCGGTTTGTTGGAAGAAGATTATTTTCTTGCTTTTTCTAGGGTGTAGTTTCCCTCCTTTGTGTTGGTATTTTCCATCTATTAGCCTTTGTAGGACTGGATTTGTGGACAGATATTGTGTAAATTTGATTTTATCATGGAATATCTTGGTTTCTCCATCTATGGTGATTGAGAGTTTTCCTGGGTATAGTAGTTTGGGCTGGCATTTGTGTTCTTTTAGGGTCTGTACGAGACCTGCCCAGCATCTTCTAGCTTTCATGGTCTCTGGTGAGAAGTCTGGTGTAATTCTGATAGGTCTGCCTTTATAAGTTACTTGCCCTTTTTCCCTTACTGCTTTTAATATTTTTTCTTTGTTTAGTGCATTTGGTGTTTTGATTATTATGTGCCAGGAGGACTTTCCGGTCTGCTCCAGTCTATTTGGAGTTCTGAAGTTTTTGTATGTTCATGGGCATCTCTTTCTTTAGGTTAGGGAAGTTTTCTTCCATAATTTTGTTGAAGATACTTACTGGTCCTTTAAGTTGTAAATCTTTGCTCTCTTCTATAACTATAATCCTTAGGTTTGGTCTTCTCATTGTGTCCTGGAGTTCCTGGATGTTTTGGGTTACAAGTTTTATGCATTTTTCATTTTCTTTGACTGTTGTGTCAATGTTTTCTATGGTATCTTCAGCCCCTGAGATTCTTTCTCCTATCTCTTGTATTCTGTTGTTGATGCTTGCATCTATAACTCTTGAATTCTTTCCAAGGTTTTCTATCTCCAGAGATGTCTCACTTTGTGATTTCTTTATTGTTTCTACTTTCACTTTTAGATCCTGGATGGTTTTGTTCAGTTCCTTCACTTGATTGTGTTTTCCTATAATTCTTTAATGGATTTTTTTGTTTCCTCTTTAAGGGCTTCTGCCTGTTGACCCACGATCTCCTGTATTTCTTTAAGGGAATTTTGCGTTTTCTCTTTAAGGGTTTTTACCTATTGACCGATGTTCTCCTGTATTTCTTTAAGAGAGTTATTTAAGTCTTTCTTGAAACCCTCTATCAGCATGATGAGATACAATTTTAAATCCAACTCTTGATTTTCTGGTGTGTTGGGGTATCCAGGACTTGCTGTGGTGGGAGAACTGGGTCCTGATGTTGCCAATTGGCCTTGGTTTCTGTTGATAAGGTTCTTGTGCTTGCCTTTCGCCATCTGGTTATCTCTGTTGCTAGTTGGTCTTGCTGTCTCTCGCTGGAGCTTCTTACTCCTGTGCGCCTGTAAGCCTGTGTCCTTACTACTAAGAGACCAACACTCTTCTGTCAGGGTCTGTGCACCACCTGGCTCCTTGGTGCAAACGGCAGTCTGAAGACCTCTGTCCCAGCTGCTCCACTGATCTGTGGATGTGGCTGTGTGCTCCTAGCTTTTCCACTCCAGAGAGAAGGTGGAGATCTCACCTGCATGCTCAGAAGTGAAAGCGCTGCTGGGAAACCACTCTCTCCTGGCAGGCCATGCACAGAAGGTTCTGGAGCTTCCCAGCTCCCTGGTCCAAATAGCAGTGGGAAGACTTCTATCCCAGTTGCTACACTGATCTTATGCCCTGTGTGCTCCTAGCTCATTTTTCCACTTTTTAAAATCACTTGTTCATTTGCAGTTAAAAGGGCCTTTTTGTTTCTTGTCTGGGCTACTTTGTTCCACCACCAAGGGATATTGTAAATTTGGTCTGTCTGTAAAAACATTTTTTTTACCTTGCAACATCTCAGTGGTAGCTCCTGATTTTTGA
Organism: Tokudaia tokunoshimensis; assembly: GCA_036184795.1. NCBI lineage: Eukaryota > Metazoa > Chordata > Mammalia > Rodentia > Muridae > Tokudaia > Tokudaia tokunoshimensis. Next base: position 145,270,117 of record BTHU01000001.1, on the reverse strand, counting down.
CACCATAACAGGAACACATAGGAGCAAAATCATACTAGGAAAATCAGGCCCATCAGACTGAGGAGATGAGCCTAGACCTCATAGTTAACACTTTGATAGTGATGGCCACATTGATATATCATTTGCTCACTGACAGAGAATTCTAGACTGTCCCTGGTGCCTGCTATTGATAAAGTCTACTTGATTTGTTGGCTAGTTCATTATCTCATCCCCGCAGAAGCCTTTACATTTCAGTTAGGACCCTAGTTCAGGCCTCTTTGAAATCTCCTCAACCTCGTGTAATCACTCTGTAACCTACACAAAAGTGTTCATCTACTTTTCTGACATAGTTTGCTCACACAACTGTGCATTGAGCTTGGGGCCTAGGGAGACTGAAAGATGCCAAAGTAGAAATGAATTTGTCATTGCTCCCCCTCAGCTAGTTGCCTACTAAGAAGACCGGGTTCTGCCTTATGTGCCCATTGCCCTGACCAATTCCCAGGAAACTGTAAACCAAAACAGTTTCTCCCCTTAAGTTGTTTTTGCTAAGTATTTGGTTACAGTTATGTAAAAAGTTGACTAAGGCTGGTACATTGATATTGAAGACCCATTGACAGAAAAGTATTTTCCTTCTGGTCAAAATGATGGAGTCTGTCAGGGAGACACACTGTTGTCTCCATTAAGAGTTAATTGTGTCGGCCAATCAATCCCCTGGGGTTAAGCACCTGGGAAAGGGACCACCCCTCAGGAAGGCTGAGTCACTTGAAGCCATGCTAAAAAAGGTGGGGGTGGATAAGTCTCCCTTTAATGAGATAATGCCATTTTCCTTCCTGGTTCTCTGTGCAGTTGATACAGACTGATCTGAGTCAGAAAGGCACAGCTTTCTCCTGTGTCTCTTTCATTTAGAAGCTGCCTAGAGCCCATGAGTGCTCTGTACCCTACTTCAGGCTATCCCACTGTTTCTGAGAAGCCTCCCCTTGCTATGTGGCTGCTTATCTGCCATGTGGCTGCTTACAAATGATGGTCTTCAGTCTTCCCTTTCTCCATTTCCCTCCTTCAGGTAGATGCAAAGATTTACAACTTGCCTACCCTGAGGATTTTCTTTTAAACTCTAATAAAAATCTTCCTTGTGCTTTCTTTTCAGTCTGCTCTTAAATTATTTTATTAACAAGGCTAAACTCTGAAGGGCTCCTTAATTTCTTGGCTAACATGTGGTAGCTGGGGGAATTATCCAAAATTTTCTGATGACAGGACACTACCCCAAACGATTAGCTAATTGACTGAGACTGGTCCAAAGGGAATAAGGGAAAACCAAGAACCCACAGGTCAAACAACCTTCCTATCAGAAATCCTTTGTAGGCTAACAGGAATGTGTGGGAAGCTGTGGATGTCAAAACCACACCAAAAGAACTGCTTAGTGCAAGAATTAATTACCACTCAGATTGATCTCCTGGTTATGGGTAAAATAGACGCTCCAGAAGCCCCATATACGAGTTTGTGTCTGCGATGACTGGCAAGATGGCATTGGTAAAGGTCCACCACTCCACCGGCCTAATCCACCAATGAAACTCTTTCTCCACCAGTTGTACTCTCCCCAAGTGACTGACTTTATTGAATGCCCTAGAGCCGGCCCTTCTCCACTTACAACTCTGAAACAGGTATCGTTTTATATCCCTCGGGAACTGTACACAACAAAGACCAACACCCAGGTGTGTTCAGCATCAACAACTAAAGGCAGAGCTAGACTTTTAAGATTATATCTGATCCATCCCCTAACCCCAAATGTTTACCCGTTCTTGATGAAAGAGAGATAAGTCAAATTATCAAACATCCTGATTCCCACTTTATGTAAATGATCTTACCCTGTCTATAAAGTAGTAGGAAAATATCTGCCAAGCATTAAAAATTATTTATATGTAAGTAGAAGGAATTCAAGTGATTTTATTTTTTTCTCATTTGTAAAGATTATTTTAAAGAATTTTCTACAGTTGAAATATTTGCTTTTATAATTGTTGAAAAGTTATATTTATTATGCTGAGAGCCATCACACAAAGTCCAACTCTAGACTCTTACCTATGGTCCTAAGCCTATTCCCCCAAGGTTGCTCACCTGTGCTACATTTCTTAGCTGAAGGTCAGGTCCAGTCTCTAACAGAAGTCTCTGATTTGAGGGTCAGGATCCTGGGGGATACTCTCTAGCCACAGAGCAGGTCAAGGTGGCATCTCTCCAGATGTGCAGAGCAGAGCATTGCTCTTGGTCTCTGCTTAGATACTGTCCAGTGGGCATCATAGGGTTCTAAGATTGTGTCTGGGTATCTGAGTGGGTTCTGGTTGTCAGGTGCAGCCTTGAGTGATGTGGGAATCCTGACTAAGCTATAACATGTCTAAAAGGCATTCTTAAGAACTATGCTCAGTACAATAATAAAATGGCACAGAACATGCCATTTTGATAGAGAAATTAGGTTATGAACACAGCACTGAACGAGGAGGAGTTCAATGGAAAGAATGTAGTAGCCAATTAGTCTTAATTTTCCTCAGGGTCAAAAGGAGAAATGTAATTGAGTGGCCCCCCCAGGACCCCTTATATCTTAGTGTTAAAGCCCCAGGACCCAAAAGATTTTTTTCACCAAAATTATAATTCAATCCACATGTTCTTAAGTTTCTTATCTGTCCCCCATCTACAGTCTCTAGTCACAAGGCCCCATCCAGTCTCTGTGCAAAGGAATTTGCTGACTCCTTTATTTCTCCATTTAATTGACACAGACAACTCCCTGCTCCATTGTGAAGCATAATTTAATGTAAATGGGAACATCGTTCAACAATAACTAGAAATTCACTATATTGAGAAATTATGGTTGGAAGTCTTGTTACTCACCGCTTCCAGAGAGCAACCATGGGGCCTTGAGGGGTACCTTCATCTCTTAGACCCCAGTTGCCTAATCTTAAAACAGGAGGTCAGACTAGACTTATACTATCTTAACTGGTTGCTAAAATTGAGACCAAAATTAATTAAAATTAAATATAATTAAAAGTTAAAAACTCAGGTCCTTTGTTACACCAGAGACATGTGAAGTGTTTGATATCTGCATGTAGCTCGTGGAAATAATACAAGCTAGCTTAAATCTTAGAACATTTCCCACCCCCACTAGGCAGAGCACCACTGAGTCCTGAGAAGATTAAGAATCCTGGTTTAGAGATGGAAACCGAAGCTAAGGGAGGCCATGATGACTTGCCCAAGGCCATGTCACACTCAGAGAACAGCTTTTTCAATCTTGAGATTTCTCTGTATATTGCATTCCACAGCCTACCTTATAAACAGAAATACCTCCAACCCTGAGGGTGCTGAGGCCACAGCTGCTCACTGCCATGCAGGGACTCTGTGGGACCTGGGATGGCAAGTGTGACTGGCGGAGCAACGGTTACATCATTGAGCTCACAGTGTGGCTTAGAGCAAGCTTTGCAAACGTAAAAAACAATAGAACAGACCACCTTAAATCCATATGAATGTTTAGAAAAATAAACACAATAAGCAAAATGTATATACTGTGGGTAATCAAATATCAAGACATGGGGGAATAGGCTGAGAATTAGTAAGCTTTTAAACATTTAAACATTTATTTAAAAGCAAGGCTTAGCAGTTGAGCACGTTTGCTGATCTTCCAGGAGATCCAAATTCAGTTCCCAATCCCTACGTTGAGAGGCTTATAATCACCTGTATCTGAAACTCTAGAGGATATGAGGTTTTTTTTTTTCCTTCTGTGGCAACTTACAAAGAATTTGGCACACACCTACCAGACAAATATGCATAATCCTAAATAAAAATAAATTTTCATAGAAATTGATTTTAAATATTCCTTAGCGATGTGTTACTTGTATACAATGCGGCATTATGTTGCCATTCACCCCTCAAAACCCTATCTTATGCCCCTCTCACTGATCCTCTCCTTCCTGCTGCTATCCCCCTTTTAGTCTCATGCTCCTCCTGCTTTTTGTTTCTTAATCAGGCCAGTCCCAATGCAGGCAATCACAAGGATTCTGTGTGTTCAGGATTGCAATGGCCACGTTGTAGGAAGATAGTGGTCCTTTGCCTTCCTATCACCCTTCAGCTCCCAGAGTCCTTCTACTCTTCCCACTTTACTATGCTACATGAGCTTTGGAGGGGTGACATACATGTCCTCTGTGGAGCCAGGCACTCAGTTGACACTCAGAACTTTGACCTGTTATGAGTCCTCACTTTGATCACGGCCCACTGTTAAAAAAGGCATCTCTGACCATAGCAGAGACCTGCCCATAGATGTCTTTAGATATAGATATAAGTAAATAGATAAGTATTTACAAGGCAAGTTATTCATATTTAAATTCGTAAAACCATTACTAAATCCTCCCTAAGGGTCTGTGCTCTCTCTAGCTATAGTCTCATGACAAGTTCCATACTGCCAGGCATGTATTCCCTGCTACTGAGCCTGTTGCAAATCCAATCAGGAAATGGATGGTTATCTTGATAACATTCATGCCACTATTGCCCTAGTGAACACATCTTGCCAGGCAGTTCTCACAATTTTAGCACACAGGGTCTACAACTGAGTGTCATCCTGAGTGACTTCTCTTCCCCAGTAACCTGCATAAAAACTTCCAACTGTATGAACAGTAGCTGGCAGGGAGGAAGCTTCCAGCATAGCTTCATCTTGGTTTCTCTGGGTCCTATATGCAGAGTGTGTGATGACTTTATCAATAAGTTCTTACTGCCAAGTTCGAGTGGGCATCCAGGAGCAATGGCAATCACTTGCAGTGTTTTGGTAGTCTCTCTGGGGGCTACCTAACCAGCAATTCACAGAACTATCTTGTACTTGGCACTGGAATTTTGGGTTGAAATCTTATGACTTCTGAGAGTAGTGTTAACCATTCATGCAGAGTACTTCTAGATTTGTCCCCCTCACCCCCCCCAACCCTTTTTTTTTTCCAAAATAGGCTTTTTCTGTATGACCTTGGCAGTCCTGGACCTCACTCTGTAGACCAGGCTCACCTTGAACTCATAAAGAGATCTTCCTGCCTCTGTCTCTTGAGTGACTGACTGTATTAAATGGGTACTACCAAGCCTGGCTCTAGAACGTTTTAAAAACTATATAAAAAGTTATAGGTTTTTTTTTTTTTTTTTTGGTTTTTCGAGACAGGGTTTCTCTGTGTAGCCCTGGCTATCTTGGAACTCACTTTATAGACCAGGCTGGTTGGCCTCGAACTCATAAATCCTCCTGTCTCTGTCTCCCAAGTGCTGGGATTAAAGGCGTGCGCCACCACTGCCCGGCTGTTATAGGTTTTTCTATGACTATTTCATACATCTTTAGTTTTGGTTGCCCAACCACTTCCTCTATTACACTACCTCCATTTCCTTTAAACCTCTCCTCCCCTCGTGTTTCTTCCTCTGCTTTCATATTACATGAGTATTATTATCTTCCTCTTACCTCTTTCCCAAAGCTCTCTTGGTTTCATCCTTGCTGCCCATCTTCTATTGATACCCACTCTAATGTAAACATAGCTATCTAAAAAATTGAGTCTGAGATCCATGATGTATAGCATTCACCTTTCCAGGCCTGGGTTAGGTTACATCACTTAGTATAATATTTCCCAGTCCCATCTACTCTTCTGTAAGTTTAATAATTTAATTTTTATTTAGTTCAGAACAGAATTCCGCTCTGTCAAAATTCACTTATCAGTTAATAGACATTTAGGCTAATTCCACCCCTTAGCTTTTGTGAACAGGGCACAAATGAAACTGTGTGTGTGGGTGGGTAGAGTATGGAGCCAACAATTGTTTTTCACTGTTATTTGCCTCTCTGTTCTAGCTCCATTATGTTGCTGAGATAAAAACACTATAAGCAAAAGCAACTGAGAACTTAGTTTGCTTACATTTCCAGATTACAGTTCTTCACTGAGAAAAGTCAGGGCAGGAATTCAAGGCAGAAACCAAGGGGAAGTGATGTTTTCTAGCTTTCTCCAGGGCTCATGCATAACTGGCCTTCTTATATTTTATTCCAGGAGTAGATGTCTATGGAATGGTGTTGTCCACAGTAGTCTGAGCCCCACTGTATCAATCAACAATCAAGAAAATAATCAAAACAATCAATTAAGACACAGACATGCTCACAGATCAATCTGACTAGGTAATTCCTCAATGTAGGCTGAATCAAGTTGATAAAGCTACATGGGTCACTTTCTAAACCAAGCACTTGCTTCCTTTTGATTAATAGAGAGATTATATAAGAGAAAGAATAATCATAGTCTTTATTATCCTATCTGTGGATCCAAGAGTCCCTATTCTAAAATTCTTCCTTTTGAGTTATTCATTTGGCAATTGTTGTTCTTTTGCATGACTGATTTTTCCTGTGTATTTCCACCAAAGTGTTAGTACAATTCAAATACATCCTATCAGAATTCTCAACTATCTGCTCTGATCTGATAGATGGATCTCTTTCTTAGTTTTTATTTTTTAATCTCTGTTTCTTGGTATTTACACTGAATGTTTAAATGTTGATGTCTAAAATTGGAACGGCACATAGGGCAGATGGGTTCTGAACATCATTTATTAAGTGATTAAGTGGATATGTTCTCAAAAAAAAAGATGCACCTAGGCAGAGAGGAGGTATATTGGAAAATAATTAAGAAAAATTGCTGTAAACCAGTAAAAAATGCAAAGTGCAAAATCTTGATGTAACCAGGTAGGAGATCTTGTAACTGGATTGGCAAAACAACTTTTGTAAATGATAAAATGGGTGTCTTAGTCAGGGTTTGTATTCCTGCACTAAGCATCATGATCAAGAAGCAAGTTGTGGAGGAAAGGGTTTATTCGGTTTACACTTCTACATTGCTGTTCATTACCAAAGGAAGTCTGGATAGGAACTCACACAGGCCATGAACTTGGAGGCAGGAGCTGATGCAGAGTCCATGGAGTGATGCTGCTGGCTGGATTGTTTCCCCTGGCTTGCTCAGCTTGCTTTTGTATAGAACCCAGGACCACCACCCTAGGTATAGCACCACCCACAATAGGCCCTCTCCTCCTTAATCGTTAATTGAGAAAATGCCTTACAGCTGGATCTCATGGAGGCATTTCCTCAAAGGAGACTCCTTTCTCTGTGATAACTCTAGCTTGTGACAAGTTGACACACAAAACCAGTCAGTACAACTGACCCCTTGCCAACTTGGCACACAAACACATTAAGTCTCAACCCTTACTTTCTTATTCATCTCCAATATCTAAATAACTTTAAAAGTCCCACAGTCTTTACAAATTCTTACATATTAAAATTTCAATCTCTTTAAAATATCAAATCCATTTTGAAATTCAAAGTCTTTTGTGGACTCCATTAAAATACATTCTTACTTCAAAGGGAGAAAAAAATATCATGGCACAGTCACAATCAAAAGCAAAATCAAATTCTAACAGCCCAATGTCTGGGATCCACTCAAGATCTTCTGGGCTCCTCCAAGGAAGGTCACTTCTCCAACTCTGCCCTATGGAGCACACACCTTGTCTTCTAGGCTCCAACTCCTTCTACTCCACTGCTGCTGCTGTTCTTGGTGTTCATGGTACCAGCATCTCCAAAACACTGCTGTCTTCTGCTGCAACTAAGCCTCAACTTCTCTGCATGACCCCTTCAGTCCTGGACCTTCAACTGCCACCGAGGCTGCACCTTCACCAATGGCCTCTCTTGGCCTCTCACAGTTCCAAGCATCAGCTACTACCCCTTCATGTTTCAAAACCAGTACCACCTGGATGACTCTTACACATCACCAAGTCTGGCCTCCAACATGAGGTTCAACCATGGCAGGCTCTGGAACACAGCTTCTCTGTGCTCTCAGGAAATACTTCCCAGAAAGTTTCACCTCAGTGATGCTGGTCTCTTCTTAATCACTGCTAACTTCTTAGCTTCAGCTAAGCAGGATCAATCATCCCAGTAAAGCAAAGATTTTGCTTTAGTAGTTCTGGTATCTTGTTAATCACAACTGATACTTCAGCCCCAGCTAACTAAAACCACAAAATCTTCACAATCAAAACAGCAACGGCCCTGATCCTTAATCTTCCCTCTGAAATTTTATAAGCCAGACCTCCATCATTTGCACTGTTCTCAACATTATCTTCCAAGCTCCTACAGAACATACCACAGAGCTCTTAACATCCCAATGGCTTGTTTAGCTCAAAGTTCCAAAGTCCATCCTCAGTCTTCCCAAAAACAGGCTGTCACAGGAATACTTCAGTCCCTGATACCGACTTCTTTCTTAGTTAGAGTTTTACTACTGTGAACAGATACCATGACCAAGGCAGGTCTTATAAAGGACAACATTTAATTGGATCTGGCCTACAGGTTCAGAGGTTCTGTCCATTAGCATCATGGTGGGAGCATGGCAGCATCCAGGCAGGCATGGTGCAGGCAGAGCTGAGAGCTCTATATCTTCATCTGAAGACTGATAATAGAAGACTGACTTCCAGGCAGCTAGGATGTGGGTCTTAAAGCCCACACCCACAATGACGCACCTACTCCTACAAGGCCACACCTGCTCCAAAAGGGCTGCACCTTCTAACACTACCACTCCCTGGGCCAAGCATATACAAACCATAACAATGGATAATCAAAAGCAGTCATTAATACAGACATGATAAAGGGTCTACTCGTTTCTCCTTTTTTTTTTGGTCCTATGCTCATATGTCTTGTAGTCCTTCCTGTGGTCTAATCCCTTGGCTTTCCAAATGGTGAAATGCAGTGATTTGCCCAGGCCCGCTTTCCTCTATCTGGATGTTTCTCTTACAGTATAAATCCTTGCTTGTCCTGGCCCCTGTTTTTAAGGACTTCTATTTCAGTTGAAATAGTCAGCTATGAAGACCACAGGCAACTCTTCTGGAAGCTCCAAATAGTGAGTAGCCAGTAAGTATGGCATGTGCTGCCTCTAAGCTCCACTTTGTCAAGACTGAAGCAACACGATGACATTTTCTGGCCACATCACTGTGAAGAAGAGGCTTCCTTCTCCTTGACAGCACACTAGGTTTCGCCGCCTATAGGATCAGTTATAGCTTCATGTTCTGTAACTTCAGAGCAAAAAGAATTGAGAAGAGGCTCAAATAGCGTTTCTCCCATAAAAAGTGCAGCAGCTCCACTTCTTGAATAGCCCTGATGCCATCCTATTCGGAGCCGAATCTGACCCACCTTTGTACAGACTTCCGATACTCTTTCCTCCATGACTGTCCATCAGAGGCTTGCTGTTCTCTCACAGGCTGGGTATAATATCAGACCTTGTTGACCAGAAGCTTCATTTCCAACAACAACAACAACTGAGCCAGGTAGCTAGAGGCAGGGAAAGCACGCCCTGGCCTAACTGCACTTGTGTGAGTTGCTTTGCTGTGGTGAACTTGAGAAAATAATTTTTCTTAATCACTGGCATTCTCAAATACCTTTGGTTCCAAATTATTGTTCTGCCTCAGAAACTCCATTTGCTTGATGTCAAGAGTCTGTGATTTAAGTCTGTAAACTCCCTCGGATTCAGAGAGCGGGCAGTTGCTCTTCAATCCTGCCAGCCTCTATATCCTGGCACGTGTGTATTCGTAATGACAAACTGACAGTGTTTCTGTACATCTCTGTGATCCTTCAGCGCGATGGGAAAGCCAATCTGAGCTCTGCACTCTCAATCACATTTGGAATAGGAACATTTACTTGGCCAATCTTGTTTCCTCCACCATTCATTCATGAAGGAAAGCAAGCCACTCGACTAAATTACAGATCCCTGACTTGTGTAAATACATTGCATGTGCCATGGACTAGTTCAGTTGACAGGGTTCAGCAAAGGGGCAAATGTGTGTTAAAGTATGAGTAACAGAATCCATCAGGGGACTACTTAAAAATATTCTTAAAAACCACATCTCTTATAGGTTTTACTCAGTACAAAACATTTCCTGATCTCAGATCATTCCACCCATCCATATTGTGTCATTTTTAGGAAACAAGAGGAGTGTGGTGCTGGAGATCAGTGAGAGCTGATGGGTTTGACTCCTAGAGAGAGGTTATATATCCCCATTCCTGGAAGCCCAGCAGCCCTTTTAAGAACACCCATCACTCAATCAGGAATGATTTTGTGTTTACTTCATGATTCCAAAGCATGGGAAGACAACAAAAAAATCCAGTCTTGAAGAACTCAGGGCACAGATCTGGGTGAAGGTCTAAATTACTTTACTTGCTGGTTATAAGCTTAGGGACTTGCTCTAAAACATCAAACCAACATCTAGCAGTACTCCTGAGTCTAGAAATCACCAAGCCTCACAGTGGTCAGAACATAGGTAGATCCTTGGATGTATTCTCTTTCCAAAACACAAAGAAAGTGTCTTAAATCGAAGATGATATTCAGCTAAACAGTCACATAATGTTAGTTGATTTATGCCAATTAACGAGATCTTTAATTTATTTAACTTTTCGATACAATGTCTTATAGTAATTAGCCTCACTGCTAAGAACATCTTTCATGGAGCTAGTCATTACAGAATATTTAAACAGATGTACTGTGTGACTGTTACTGATCCAAGAAATTGTTATTTTCTTTGACTTGTGACCTACACATAACAGCAAATAACAACTTGTAGTTTTTTTTCTCCACAAGTTTCTTGAAGTGCATTCTGTTGAACTACTTCCCCAGTGGGTGCTAAGGTAGGGATGATGTGATCAGCTATTTTCTTCTTCCTTTGGTACAGATAGAGATGTGTCTGAAAAAGAAAAAGAAAAATGGACTCCCTGAAACAAAAGCCTGTGCAGTATGTTAAACTTAAAGTCAAGAAAGTTGGAAACAGAAGAAAAGAAATTAAAACGGGGAAAAAGAGATAGCCTGTCATCAATAAATATACAGTTAAAATCAACCCCATGTTTAACTATGAGCTTCTAGGCAGCTTACGTGCAATGTGAAGAATCAAAATGTTTCACGTTAATCAGAGGAGTGAGGAGAACAATGTTCACTCATTAAGAGAAGCTCAGATTTATCTCAGTATTTAGAGGCAAAATAATGTAAAGAAGGACTTAAGAGTAAGTATTTTACAATAACCTCTGTAATAACGGTAGGACTAAGTTTCTTGAGAGTAGAATGTTGGTTAACATTCTCATTCCATATGGTTCAGCTGTTACATAGTGTTAAAAACTAGAATAAACAATGATACAGAGAAAGTAAACATCTGCACACAACATAGAGAATTCCATCCCAGGTTGGGTAAAAAGAGACTTAAAACTAAGGAGTTGGGAAATCTCGCAGATGGGCATGCACCAAAATTGTTTTAACTGTATTCGAAAAGATAAAGAAGTCCATGTTAGTGAAAGAGATTGGTGTAAAATTCACAGAGATAAAAACTGTGGATGATTTCAATGAGCTGAACTGTTGGACCTAAGACACCAGAAAGCCAGTGTGGCAATCAAGGCCTGGAAGCCGGTAGTTGACAATGTGTAATCCAGAAAAATCTAAAGAACTGGAAATACAAGGAAGCAGTAGTGCAGAAACAGAAATTCTATGAAATAGCTCCATTTTCAGAGTCACTTCCCAACCCTCAGAGTCAAGGAGCTATTCCTGGCCCTTCCAGAAACAGATGTTCCAGATTAAAAGAAAACAACACATACTCTGTCAAAGGCTGGTAAAGGGCAAGCCTTGTCTATCCTCTCCCATTATAAGAGTTAAAACAAAGAATCATTAAGGGAAACTTGGACTCATTGACTGTCTTCCCATTCAGGGCTGCAACTGCTTGACTCCTTAAAACAGTGACAAACCAGGGTACTTTTGCAGAGGAATGGACTGAACCAGGGAATTGTCACACTGAGTAGTCACTGAACAAAATGGCTAGGTTTACAAAGACCATCATTTTATATGCCAATATACAGAGACAGCCAGCACCTACCTAGGTAACCATTGCCCATTCCTAAATGTAATGGTCAGAACTGGAAAATATCATCCTTAGTGAAGTAACCCAAAAAATCACACATAATAGTAATCACAAAAGAACACACATAGTATGCAGTCACTGATAAGGGGATATTAACCCAGAAGCTCGGAATACCCAAGACACAATTCACATATCAATTGATTTCCAAGAAGATGGAAGGAGAGACCCCTGGTCCTGGAAAGACTGGATGTAGGGGAATACCAGGACAGAGAAGCGAGAGGGGGTTGAATGGGGAACAGGGGGAGGGAAGAGGGCTTATGGGACTTTTGGGGAGGGAGGAACCGGGAAAGGGGAAATCATTCGGAATGTAAGTAAAAAAAATATAGAAAATAAAAAAATGTAAATGAAGAACTGGGGATCACAAGGCAGTTACAGGAATCATCTCTCCGAAAAGATAAGACAAACAAATCATAGTTAAAAAGAAATATCAGTAGCTTGAAGGAAACAGGCAGTGTGTGGGACAGGAGAAAATGGCAAATATGATTATCACAAGATTTTCGCAAAAGAGATGGCAAGGGTAGTACAAACTGAGAAATGCATCAAAGTCCAATGAGGTGTGCATGCATGTGTGTGTTCGTGCACAAATGTGCATGTGCGTGTGGGTACTCATGTGTGTGTTTAAGGTAGAGTTAACCAAGCTCATAAAATTCCAACACAGCATTTAGAATAAAAACTTGAGGGAATTTCCCAAAGAATCAAAGGGAATAACACAGAGAAATAGGTAATAGAAGGCAGAAATATAAGGAATCAAGTCAGCTAGTAGCATATGTAAATGTGATTTAGAAGGGAAAATACAGGAGACTAACGGGAGAAAACTACTGGAGAAAGCTCATAGATTTTGAGAGCATAAAACTCGGGAATCAAGAGAACAGATCATCCTTCACAGTGACCATGCAGGAAGGGAGATGACTGGGTTTTAACATTCCAGCCAGCAAAACTTAGAACAAAGGAAAGGTCTGCTAAATTTCCAGAAATAACACTTCAAACAGCAGGTGAACAATCTGAATGCGAGAGACTCTTCAGTCAGACACCAAAGAAAGAAAGTTTAAAGCCATAGTGCCAAGATTCCAGTGTCTATCATAGAATCCTACAATTGGCCAAATAGCAGTCAAGAATGTAGATGGTTCGCTCATTTGAAAGGTGTCAACTTTATTCTCAGGGAGCCACTGGACAAGTTGCTGTACTTGACCATGCTGCAAAACTGAGAGAGAGAGAGGGGGGGGGGAGGAAAGCTCTCAGCAGCGGACCAAACAAAAGAACCCCCCCACCCCCCCACCCACCCCCCGTGGATCCTCAAGATCTCCACAAGGGAGTTGAGAACAGCTGTAGGAGAAGGCTCAATGACACCCCAGTCTTTACAGGAGCAGAAAAATAGTTGTTAACAGAATGCCTTAAAAACAAACATATGGGAAGTTGGGTAGATGGTTCAACAGGTAGGAACACTTGTTGAGCAAGCATAAGGGGCCAAGTTCAAATCCCCAGCACCCTTGTAAAAGTTGGGTGCGGCTGGACGTGTACCTGAAATCTCAATACTTAGGGAGGTGGAAGAGGAGAAGTAAGAGGTGTAGAAAGAAGGATGGTTAGGGCTTTCTGGCAGCTAGGCTAGATCCCAGGTCGAAGAGAGATCCTGTTTGCCCCTATATTTTAACTATTGTGAGCAGTGTTGCTATAAGCAAGGTTTGGAGGAGTTTCCTTTGAGATTCTCTTTCAATCATTTGCATATAGAATCACGAAAGGAATTAGATTCAATAGGACTGAATATAAAAAAAATAAGTGCATCAGTTAATTTTATTAAGTATTTTGAAGAATAGCCATATAGTTTTCCATAGGAGCATTCTAAATTCCATTAGTCTCTCCAGTTCTATCAACATTTATTCCATAGTTTTCTCATAGTTGGCTGAGATGATATCCCGTGTGACTTAATTTGCGTGGTTTTGAGATTTAGTGACATTAGTGTCTTTTCGATGCCTATTGGCCACGCTAAAGCCATTTGCGGAACTTGTGTAAGTTCTCAGCCTCGTTTTAATTTGGGTTATTTGCTTTTTATTGTTGGTCAGCTGCAGAAGCTTTGTTAACACCCTGGAAATGAAGTCTTAGCACATGTGCGGATAGAAATATTTTCTCCCATCCTGGGGTTGTCTTTTTAGCCTTTTGATGGTCCTTCAATCACATAAACTTTGGTTTTGAAAGAGTCTAATGTATGTACCTTTGCTATTGCTGCCTGTGTTTTAGAGCATTATATCCACGAACACAATGGCCGTTTTAATGTCATGAATGAAGTATCACTTCATTGTTTTCTAAGGATTTTATAGTTGCAGTGTTAATATGTGTGTGTGCATGTATGTATATATATATATATATACATACATACATACATATATATATATATATATATATATATAGAGAGAGAGAGAGAGAGAGAGATGATAGATAGTATATACATGTGTGTGTATATATATCTAAGAGTGTATCAAAGAACTAAAGAGAATTATATGTATATATAATTTAAAGTTATATACATTTATATATGTGATACACTTTTGTGCATGTATAGTGTGTATGAGTATTTTTCAGGCGTTTTGCCTGCATGTCTGTCTGTGTGTCATGTACATGTTTGGTGCCCACAGAAGCCAAAAGGAGTGTCAGATCCCCTGGAACTGAAGTTACATGTAGTCCTGAGTTGCTGTGTGGGTGTTGGGAATCAAATATAGGTCCTCTGCAAAAGTAGAAAATGCTCTTAACCATCAAGCAATCTCTCCATCCCCATATACTGTACCTTTATCTATCACTTTGATTACAATGCTTATTCTGATTAAATCTATATTACTTCCTATTGCCATTTTGCTAACCAATTTATTGATTTCTGTGTGCCTTATGTTTATTTTTCGGTCCCTCATTTTCTCCTTTCCTTCCTTTCTTTGTGTGAGGTTCATTATTCTTCATGATGTGATTTGATTCCCTTCTCACAGATTCTATACATATTGATTCTGTGGTTACCATGGGGATTGTATATGATGTCCTCCAGTTACAACAATCAGTTGTAAACTGCTAACAACACCAATCACATATAAAATAGTATTTCTCTCAACATCTATTCCTTCTCTTTGTCATTGATGTCACACAATACATTTGTATATATTTGAGCCACATGTTTCCATAAACACATATTTTACAGTTTTTTTATGGTGTTGCCTTATAAGTTCTAACAAAGATAAAATATTCCAATCCAGGTATGATACCCAGTGGCATGACCATGAAGCAGCTGACCTCCAGCAGACACTGCAAAATGACTGCAGCCTGGAAACAATAGCCACTTGACAGACTGCTGTTGTCTTTGGGGAGAATTGCAACTTTGCAGTTTTATTGACAAGTATTACCTCAAACTCTCATTCCAAATCTTGGTGGCAGAAAACTACAGCTCATCAGAGAACAAAGCTGGGATTGTCACAGGTATGGGATGTTCTAGGGAAAGTTGGAAGACTTGAGTGTGAACTCAGTCCAACTATCCAGCTGACTGAGGAACCTGTAGGAAGCTCAAGAACACAGGCAGAAACTAAACACCTGTGTACTCTTGATAGTCATCCTTGTCTCCTGATGAGATCCATGAGTTTATGCTTTCAATGAATCCATTTCTAATCCATGTATAGTTTGAATGTCAAAAAGTTAAAGCCCATGGGAAGATGGGAGAGCTCAGTGGGTAAGAGCACTTGAAACAAAGCCTGACAATCCATGGTTATATCACTGGGACCTACATGGCAGATCGAGGGGCCAACTTCTATAACTTATCTTCTGGCTACCCCTCCCACCCCCTGCACATGTACAATTTCCCTCCTTGGGGAGATCATTGGGCTGAATAATTTAGAGGAAGACACTAAAGCAGGTATTCTACAGAAAGGGGAAGATCCAAACTCTTACTATAAATATGCTCAACCCCTCAATTCATTGCTAAACATTGATGGCACAAGAAAGATAGCCAGGCAACCATGCTAAAAAATGCACCTTACAAACCAGCAATATGGCTCTTTGGTTAAGCATATGCAAAGCTCTGGCTTCAAATCCGTGTACTCCCAGCATTCGGAAGGTGGAGGATCGGAAGTTCTGCTCTATTTTTTGTGTTCAATAGACAGTTAAGTAGACTAAGTAATTAATGAACTTAACATAATAAAGAAATTAGCTATTAAGCTTCTTTAGAAGCACCGCAAGTTTGGTGAAGGGTGATAGAAACTATTCAATAATACAGTCATCAAGTGTACTGAGGAGCCACTACTTACAAAAACTACGAGTTAGACACTTGAAAATGGACAGCGGAGACCACTGGGAAATTAATTTCTT